>JABUQX010139839.1:7500-23263 GCA_015478945.1 Trachelipus rathkii
GTGTTTTACCGACCTCTGTGACTGTTGTGACTGCTGTGCCTGTTGCTCTTGATGTGCACCGAACCCTGTGCCACTCCCTACTGGACCACCACCACCACCACCCCATGTGACTGATTTTTTTCTTCTCTGCTGCTCTCCACTCTCTGAAGCTTCGTCTGTGCTTTTCACAGCTCTCGAGGGTTGTAGAGGTAGGAGGTATTTTCACCTTCCACATATCCCCTCCGGAGCTCTGGTTAGAGACCCACTCGCAATTTATATACTACTACTACGTCATTTGCATATTGATGTATGCACGCACATGCGTTTGTTGACAGTCATCATCTGACTCCTCTTCCTTCCTGTGCAGCGCGGGAAGACATATCAAGCCTGCTTAAAATAAGACTTTTCCCCGTCACTGCATCTTCACCAGGATCGAACACCAACCACTTCGGCGAAGTTCAGTGTATTTAACCCCAGGACCATCATGGCCCAAATATTTATAAGGTCAAAACTATTAAAGGCATGTTTGTACCTTATAATAAAACTCTGCAAGTCATTGTTCTAAACTTAAATTTGAAGCCTTGTGCCAAAAAAAAATGCTGCAGTAGTAGGATGCATCTATATATATATATATATATATATATATATATATGTATGTATGTATGTGGCAACTGAAGAAGGGATCAGATCCGTCAGATCCGTTCGTTGAGAGAGAGAGAGAGAGAGAGAGAGAGAGAGAGAGAGACAATAAAGAGAGATAAGAGAGAGATAGAGATAGAGAGTGAGAGATGGAACAATTCAAGAAAACACTACAAACACGAGGGGCACTGTCTTATGTAAGAATGAACTCAATGCAGCATACCATGTAAGACCCTACTCAAAACATGATCGCTACATCCATCAGTGATTTTAATTACCAGTCAGGGTCGCTCACGAAGTTCATTTCTTGACGCTATGCCAAACAAGTCGTTAAAAACAGCTATCTTTTAACCCCTATCAGAATCTTTCAAGCGGTGTTTTTATAATCGCTACCTCCTCCTCTAAGGGTGTTTAGAGAGAGAGAGAGGGCTTCCAGGATTCACATGGTGTTTCACGGTTGCACAGTCTTGGTGAGTGGTTTCAGACTTCACAAAGGTTCTTGACGCGTCTTTATCATCTTAGGCTCTCAGAAATGGTGACTCCCTACGCACATGGTCGTATGACCTTCTGCCTACATTACTTATTTATTTTATCTTAGTGGCGTTACGTACCTACCTGCACTTACGTACACTTGGTTTATAGACCATCTGTATTCATTACCCTTGTCATGCTCTTCCATGAGATGTTTTTGGTTATCACAATGGTAACTCGCTAATTTAAAAGCTTTAACCAAAGTATTACAAAATTCAACAACGCAAAGAAGGAGATAAAACCAAGGAAGAAACAAAGGAAACCAGAAAGAACAAAAAGAGAATACCTATTACTAAAGAGAAGTCGAAAGAGAAAGGAGAACACAGCAGCAAAAACATGAATTTTCCTAAAACTTTAACTGTTCAGTTTCATATTCCACGTATTGAAAACAAAATATACTTGAAACTTGAAAAACAAATTATGCTTTCAATATTATTTTTATTATTATTATTATTTTTATTAGATATATGAACTAAGAGATTGGATAAATTTCATATATTCACACAATCATACAATGTATAAGAGAAAAGAAACACTACACTAAACACACAAGACACTGCCTTTTATAGATAAAAGGAACTCCAAGCTAACATAAAATAATTTCTTTGAATAAAACATTATTACATTTTTTATTATTTTTATTATTATTATTATTTTTATTTAGACAAGAAACAAGAGATAAGACAAATTTCATACATTCACACAATCATTTGTATAAGAGAAAAGAAACATTACAGGAAACACACAAGACAGTGCCTTATAAAGATAAAAAGAACTCCAAGCTAACATAAAATAATTTCTTTGAATAAAATGTTATTAAATTTTTATTATTATTTTTATTATTGTTATCTTATCTTTATTCCTACTTTACAACAGTTCGTAAAACAAAGTTTGCACTTAAAACTTGAAAGAACATTTCGTAAATGTAGAAACAAACTTACTTAAAACTTGAAAATAAACTTTTATGTATTATTTTTATTATTTTTATTATTTTTATTAATATTTTTATTATAACAAATTATGTTTTTATTATTATTTTTTATTATTATTATTACTATTTTTATTTTTATTATTACAAATTACTTTAGTATACACAGATTCTTTCATGATGGCTTATGCCGATCTCTGTGATTGCTGCTGCTACTGCTCTTGGTGTGCATCGAACCCTGTGCCGCTCCCCCTCTGCTCACCACCACAAACGTTATAGCTGAAACATCAAAAAAAATTGTTTTATTATTATTTTTATTATTACAAATTATTATTTTTATTACTAGTTTTCTTCTTTTTATATATATTTCCGTTCTTTTTAAGTTTTGGTTTCCGCAAATGTAAACATTATGCGTTTATTATATTATTATTATTGTTATTTATTATTATTGTTATTGTTATTATTATTGTTATTGTTATTATTGTTATTATTATTGTTATTGTTATTGTTAGTTATTGTTATTGTTATTATTATTATTATTATTATTATTATTATTATTATTATTATTATTTTATTATTATTATTATTATTATTATTATTATTATTATTATTATTATTATTATTATTATTATTATTATTATTATTATTATTATTATTATTATTATTATTATTTTTGTTATTTCCATTCCATTCCATTCCATTCCATTCCATTCCATTCCATTCCATTCCATTCCATTCCATTTCATTCCATTCCATTCCATTCCATTCCATTCCATTCCATTCCATTCCATTCCATTCCATTCCATTCCATTCCATTCCATTCCATTCCATTCCATTCCATTCCATTCCATTCCATTCCATTCCATTCCATTCCATTCCATTCCATTCCATTCCATTCCATTCCATTCCATTCCATTCCATTCCATTCCATTCCATTCCATTCCATTCCATTCCATTCCATTCCATTCCATTCCATCCATTCCATTCCATTCCATTCCATTCCATTCCATTCCATTCCATTCCATTCCATTCCATTCCATTCCATTCCATTCCATTCCATTCCATTCCATTCCATTCCATTCCATTCCATTCCATTCCATTCCATTCCATTCCATTCCATTCCATTCCATTCCATTCCATTTTATTATTTATTTATTTATTGTTATTATTATTTATTATTATTATTATTATTATTATTATTATTATTGTTATTATTATTGTTATTGTCATTATTATTGTGTGTTATTATTATTATTATTATTGTTATTTATTATTATTTATTTATTATTGTTTTTATTTATTATTATTATTATTATTATTATTATTATTATTGTTATTTATTGTTATTATTATTATTATTATTGTTATTATTATTGTTATTATTATTGTTATTGTGTATTTATTTATTGTTATTATTATTGTTATTGTGTGGGCATTGTGTTGTTGTTATTAAAAGTAGTTCAGACCATTACGAGATCCCAGAGCATTTACATCCAGGGCAGGTGAAATAATGTTGATCACGAGGGTGAGGGGTTTTGCCCTAATGGATTCTCAGCATGAGAGATTTATAGGACCCATGCAGAGTTATTGAAAGGAAACTAAAAATAGTTATTTGGGTGCCGTCACGTTGTTTCGTGGGTGTAGGAAGGTGCCGTAGTTCCCTACGTACACCTCCCGCACACATGGTCGAAGACCATGTGCGTTCATTACTCGTGTCAGCCTCTTTCATGAGGTCTATATACTCCTTTACATGTACGCAAGACCATTGACCATACCTATGCTTCTTCAAAAATGGCACCCTTCATATTAAAAAATCCGTTTCCAGTTTTGTAATTAAAATCAAGTCCAACCAGGAATTACATGAATATCTCAACAACGCAAACTCACAACCGCAAGAATAAAGTGTTTCAAATATTTGTTAAAAAAAATGAGTGGTAACAAATTAATTATGTTCAGACTACTATTCCTAATATTATTATTATTGTTATTTTCCATTCCATTCCATTCCATTCCATTCCATTCCATTCCATTCCATTCCATTCCATTCCATTCCATTCCATTCCATTCCATTCCATTCCATTCCATTCCATTCCATTCCATTCCATTCCATTCCATTCCATTCCATTCCATTCCATTCCATTCCATTCCATTCCATTCCATTCCATTCCATTCCATTCCATTCCATTCCATTCCATTCCATTCCATTCCATTCCATTCCATTCCATTCCATTCCATTCCATTCCATTCCATTCCATTATTCCATTCCATTCCATTCCATTCCATTCCATTCCATTCCATTCCATTCCATTCCATTCCATTCCATTCCATTCCATTCCATTCCATTCCATTATTCCATTCCATTCCATTCCATTCCATTCCATTCCATTCCATTCCATTCCATTCCATTCCATTCCATTCCATTCCATTCCATTCCATTCCATTCCATTCCATGTTTGTTATTGTTGATATTATTGTTATTATTGTTATTGTTCTTGTTATTGTTGTAATTGCTGTTATTGTTATTTGTTGTTTTTGTTGTTGTTATTGTGATTGTTATTTATTATTGTTATTGTTATTGTTATTGTTATTGTTGTTATTAGTGTGTATGTGTGTTATGTTGATATTGTTATTGTTTTTTGTTATTGTTATTGTTATGGTTATATCTTTGTTATTGTTATTGTTATTGTTATTTTTTTTGTTATTGTTATTGTTATTGTTGTTGTTGTTGTTGTTGTTTGGGTGTTGGTGGTGGTGGTGGTGGTGGTGGTGGTGGTGGTGGTGGTGGTGGTGGTGGTGGTGGTGGTGGTGGTGGTGGTGGTGGTGCTGGTGGTGGGGGTGGTGGTGGTGGTTGTGTGGTGGTAGTAGTAGTAGTAGTAGTAGTAGTAGTAGTAGTAGTAGTAGTAGTAGTAGTAGTTGTAGTAGTAGTTAGTAGTAGAATAAATTTTAAATAAATAATATGGTACATTGCCTATCCGACAATTAACTCAGTCAGGAGACCAGTCCCCCATAATGATGAGAACCTACCGATTCCTATAGCACCAGCTTCTTGGAAAAAGGTTCCTGACTCAGATGAAGATTTGTTTGACTCTAATGCTTGGAGCATCGGGTGCTGCAGATATGCCATATATCCCAGACGAATCAAATGCAACACCAAACATGATTACGCAACCGGAACTAAATGATTTAGTACAGAGACTTGTATTTGTCAAAACAGCAAGCTGAAATCTTAGGTTTACGCCGGCAGTGGAATTTCTTAGATAAAAAGGTTAATCATGGTATATGTCAAAGTAGAAACAGAAATTTAGAGAAATTTTACAGAGTAACTTAATATGTTCATGTTTCGATGTTAATGGACTTATGCGTGAGCTTGGTAATCCGTATTTAGATGGTGAATAGCGCTTATTCATAGCCTTCAAAAGAAGCAAAAGCCTAAAAGCCGTCTTGTGCATAACTCAAACAAAGTTTCCCTCAGGTCCGGTTGCGCGTGCTGTTGGAATAAAGTAACTCATGAAAGAATGTCGAAATATTCATTCCTATTAAATAGTTTGACAACACATGGCTTATCTGTTGTGATCTGAAAGTTGTTGGACTCCTTCTTGGTCTACAGGAGGATTCACCAAACGTTGTGTTTTGTGTTTATGGGACAGCCAGGATACTAAGCAACATTACGTACAAAAAAAAAACATGGAAGAAAAAGAGATATATTTACCCCGGGCAAAGAGAATGTTAAGCATAAGTCCCTTGTAGATCCTAAGGAGAGTTATTTTACCACCATTACATATTAAACTTAGATTGATGAAGAATTCTGTGAAGGCCTGGAAGGAAGGAGATGGATTTAAATATTTATGTGACGTTTTCGTGGCTTAAGTAACGCCTAAATTGAAAGAGGGCGTTTCGTCGGACCGCAGATTCGACCACTACAACGTGACCGTTTTGACAAGAAATTAAACCATGATGAACTATCTGCATGGAATTCCTTCAAAGTCGTTATTACAGGCTTCCTTGGAAACAAACGAGTTGAAAATAGCGATCGTATAGTAAAGAGGTTGCTAGTTAATTACTTACAAAACCTAACAAAAATAAGCTAAAAATATTTTTTTTACATTCTCTCAAATTTTTCCACCAAATCTTGGGGCAGTAAGCGATGAACAAGATTGAAGATTCCACCAAGATATACAGCAAAGAATGGAAAAACGTTATCAGGGCAGATGGAATGAAGCAATGATGAATGATTACTGCTGATAAAATGAAAAGAAACACTTCAGAACATAAAAAGAAAAGTAGTTATCGAAGAAAGTTCACTATAGCTTTTACATTCAGGAAAAGTGGAGTAAATATAGCATATTTATGTGGTAATCCATTATACATACATGTTTTATTAATCTTCACATCATAACTCTGTAAATTTGACTATAAAATTAATTAATTTTATAGTCAAGTTTAAAATAATAATATTTTTGCTACAATATACGCATATTTGGAGGTATTATACCTTAAATTTGGAAGCTTGTAACTCAAAACCTATACGTGATACAAAAAACTAAAAACATCTTTGGAATCTGCATAAAAAAATACATTATAGTTTCACCTAGTTATATCAGTTACGAAGGATCCGGTCAGTCGATCAAAATAGATCAAATAAAAAAAAAAAAAATATGTAATAATAAAGAACCTTTTTTAGCCTGAGAAAATTTTTTAATGAGATATTTGGCGTTAAAACAGTTTGTTTTTCAATTTTCAAGTAGTTTGCGTGAGAATGCAAAATGTTTTTCAGAGTTTATGATCTTGATGTTTACGAACTGTTCTAAAATAAAAATATAATTAAAATAATAATACTAAAAAATAATAAAAATATAATGCTATTTTATTCAAAGGTATTTATTTATTTACTCATCATCTTAATTATACATATAAGGCAGTTTTTTGTTTTTGATGTGGCTTAACATTCATCTCACCAACAATCATATTGCAATAATGTGTGTAATATGTGTGTGTAATAATAATAGTAATAATAATAATAATAATAATAATAATAAGGCGTGGCGGCGGCGGATCAGGATCAAAAATGAAATTCTTTTGTTGCTAAATAAGATTTTTATTTTGTATTATTATCGCAAATGGAATGGAAATAACATATGGAAATCATGGCAAGTATTATTTTCGCATTTTGCAATTTTAAAATAATTAATATTTTATACAAGTTATATATATATATATATATATATATATATATATATATATATATATATATATATATATATATATATATATATATATATATATATATATATATATATATATATATATACTCTCTGCATATATATATATATATTTGTTGTTATATATAGAGGGGCAATGTGGTGGTGACCTATCTGACTGGGGGAGGGGGGGAGGTTTAACCTTGGGTAAATGACTTTTCTTGCAAAATCTACTAAGCATGTTCCACTAATTACATTAGATACCCCATTTTGAGCGAATTACATCGTAATTCAGCTTAACGACATTCTCAGTTGAATATTTGCGAGAAATTTCCCTTTTCTATGGGACATTACAACTTCTCGAACATTCCATCGCCGATTGAACGGCTTAAATAGTCTGCAACGACGATCTCTTTCCCGTTTATATGTTCTGGTAAGAACCTAAATCTCTAAAGAAACAGTGCCCATCTCATAATCCTGGGACTGTCATGCTTTTTTTTATTCATTGCAGATAAGGGTCGATGGTCTGACGGCAATACAAATTCCTTGTCATAAAGACACTGTTCAAACATTTTGACTCCTGTTATAATGGCAAGAACTTTCTTCTCCAGTACACTATAGAGCTGTTGAATTGGTGATAACTTTTTGCTGCCGTAAGCTATCGGATGCCAGCATCGTTCTCCTCCTGCAGTACAAAATCCGAGAAAGTATATGTAGCATCTACTTGAAGAGTAAATACTTTATCCAGCCTTGTTAGCATCTTCAGAATGGGTTTTGATACAAGCGCTTTCTTTAATTCTTCAAAAGCCCTCTGGTGCTTCTGTTCCCACCGCACCTTCGTCGGTTCGCCTTTTTTAGTGAGGTCAGTGAGGGGCGCGGCGATTTCGGCATAATTTCTTACGAAATCGCGATAATATGCCGTAAGACCCAAAAATGAACGTACCTGTTTCTTATTTCTGGGGGGGTTCTGCTTTAATAATGTTCTCCACGTTATCTTCGTGCAGTCCCTTTCTCCGTGACCGATATAATGCCCCAGAAACTCTACCCTTGATGCCGCAAACTCGCACTTAGTCGGTCTGATGGTATATCCCTCTTCTTGTAGTTTGAAAAGTACTTCCTGTATCGTGTCCAGATGTTCGCGCCAGGTCCTGGAATGGATGATGATATCATCGATATAGAAATCCACATCGTTGATCCCATCAAGGATCCTCCTCATCGCACGTACAAGAGTCGCTCCTGCATTTACCATCCCAAATGGTAACTTGATGTAATGGTAGTGACCATCTTCAGTGGAGAATCCGGTTTTATACGCGTCTTCTGGCCTTATTGGTACCTGCCAGTACCCTTTTGCCAAATCCAGCTTTGAGAAGAATCTGTCTGCTGCAAACTTTGTAAATAGGGACTGGGTGGTGGTCATAGGCTCGGTGTCAAAGATTGTGACCTTGTTAAGGGCACGGTAATCCGAGCAGACGCGTTTTGAACCGTCCTACTTCTGGACTACCACTACTGGAGCTGAAAAAGGGGATGTCGATTTTATAATGACACCCATGGCCAACATTTTATCCACTTCTTTCTTTAGTTCTTCTCTGGTTGTGTAGGGCAATGTGTACGGTCTGATCCTTATCGGTGTTTCATCGATCAAGTCGATATCGTAGTAGTCGTGCCGTGCAGTGCCAGGAATATCAGTAAAAAAGATATCCTCGTGTGGCTCTAATACTTTTATCAATCCTATCTTCATTTCTTCTGTCAGTTCATTGCTGATCTTAACATCACTTAAGTTTTCTTTCCTTTTCAAAGAAGTATTTACTACTGGGACAGGTATGTCCTCCTCGTCCTCAGCTTCTATGAGCACAGCTGACGCACCGACTTGTTGTTGATCATCCTGCCCTTCATTTTCTTGACAGGTACTTTTTCAGAAGATTAATGTGGTAGGTCTTGACGACCTCTCCCACCCTTATCCTGTAATTATCCTGTCCATAAGGCTCCAACACCTCATAATTCGGCCGGAGGCCGAGTCTCCGGCCGGAGAATGAAATTTCTATTTATACCTACCTTCTATATATATATATATATATATATATATATATATATATATATATATATATATATATATATTTTTTTTTTTTTTTACGCTATATATATATATAAATATATAAAAATATATGTATATATATATTTTTTTTATTAAAAATATTAAGAACATCTGTAATTAATTTCCATTCTGGATATTATGTCTTCTCTAGTGTGGGATTACTTTAAGATTAAAGTAAGCGATAATAGTAAAGCTGAGTGTCTTTTGTGCGCTACTAGGAATACATTACTATCAAGAGGAAACCCAAAGAAAGGTTCAAAATATTATAGCACAAAACCTTTACTGGATCATCATGAAAAAAAACATAAAACCACATATTCTAAGATAAAAGAAATATCTGAATCTTCAAGAGGAAAGGTGGCCGAAAAAAGAAAACATGATATCACAGACACAGCAGATGATGATCCATGTCCATACATATCATCAACTTCTACCTCTATTAAAAAAATATTTCTTCAGCCTACACTGTTTGAAACAGGGATGGCAATTTTGGTGATTTTTTTGATTTCTTTTAAAAAAATCAATTTGTGATTTTTTTGATTTTTTTGATATTTTTGATTTTTTGGATTCGTAACGTCACGCGAAATATAATTTGCAAGGTACAAATTATATGTCGCGTGACGTTCAAATAAAAAATAGAAAAAATAAAAAAAATAAAAAAAATCACAAATTGATTTTTTTTAAAAAAATCAAAAAAATCGTCAAAATTGCCATCCCTGGACTTTGAAATAACTGAGAAAACAAAGATTTGGGACATTAATGATAGAAAAAGCACAGAAATTCATTTCAAAATTGGGGAAATGATTGCTGTGGTTCATTTTCTTTTTGTAGAGACATTGGATTTAAGAGATTAATAAATCACGTATGTCCACAATATAATATTCCATCAAGGAGGTTCTTTTCAGAAGAGATTATCTAAACAATATATAAAAGGGTTAAGAACAAAATAACACTTCAGCTGCAAGAAATTCAAGCAATATTATTAACATCAGATATTTGGACTTGCTCATATAACAATGAAAGCATTATAAATATGTAAGGGCATTGGATTGATAAAGATTTTCAAAGGAAGAGTGGAACATTGCAAATCAGTAGTTTTAGTGTTTCTCATTCAGCAGAAAATATATGTCTAAAAAGTGAGGAAATATTTAAGAGCTGGGATTTAAAAAAAGAAAATATTCATGTTGTCCTAACAGATAATGCACCAAACATTACAAAATGTATGAGAGCGACAGGTGTTATAAATGAGACATTTTATTCATTCCTTACAGCTAGTAAGTAATACATGATGCTATATTTTCTCAAAAATTAATTAAAATTTAATTACTTTATGTAGGAAAATTGTAGGGCATTTTAGTAGATCACCAATTGCTACAACTAAGTTAACTGAAATTCAAAAATCTCAAAATTTGCCAATACACAAGCTTATCCAAGATGTGGAAACAAGATGGAACTCATCATATTATATGTTGCAAAGGATCATAGAGCAACTACTATATATTGCAATTACTATATATTCTTCAAATTCGAAAAACAATCTAGAAATCTTAAATGCAAATCACTGGAAGCTAATGGAGAATATAATTAGATTGCAACAACCATTTGAAGAATTAACTAAAAGAGCGAGTGATGATGATGTAGATTTATCTTTTGTAATACCTGCAGTTAATGCATTGCAAAAATATTTAGTAAAACCATGGAAGTAGAAACTATGAAAGATGAACTTTTTTAAATTCTGTTACTGAACGTTTTGGTTCCATTAAAGAGAAGAAACTTTATGTACTTGCAACAGTTCTAAATCCACAATACAAATTAGCTTCCTTTGATATTAATGATCAGAATAAAATAAAATTTATGCTCAAAGAAGAAGTAAAACTTTTTTAAAAAGTTAAAGAAAATATTACATTAAGTTCAGATTCTGATGAATAAAATGATGATCAAAATGATCAGTCTCATACAGATTCACATGAAAGAATCTGAAATGAAACGGCAGATATTGAGGAAGGAAACACTTTTAGAATTTTCTGGAAGTCTTTGATGTTATGCTACAAGAAAAATCGTCAGAAGAAAATAGAATATTCAGATATAATCAAACCAAGTGGAATTTTATCAAAGGAAAAAAAAGTTAAAATGCAAACGTAGAAGCAGCAGTGAGAGAAAACAACATGAATTAGAAAATACTATTCAAACTACTGTGGATAAATATTTTGCAGCACCACTTATGGAACGAAATTCGGATTCTGATTCACTGTTATGGTGGAAAGAAAAGCTCTTTATCCTGATTGCATCTTACCTGAATTAGCTAGGAAATATCTCTCTGCTCCACCTTCAAGTGTATTTAGCGAGAGAATGTTTAGCCAAACAGTAAATATTTATACAAGTAAAAGGAATTGTCTTTCTCAGCACTAGCTGATCAGCTCCGGTTTCTTCATCATAATTTAAGAGAATTTGATTTTAAATATTAGAGAATGGTTACCTAAATAGCAATGCATAAGCTATTTAACTTTCCTTTCACAGACTTTGTGTTTAACAATATAATTTAATTTTCTCAAAAAATTTCTGTTGATAGTCTATAATCGATAAGAGCTGATGTATGCACTTTATTATATATATATATATATATATATATATATATATATATATATATATATATATATATATATATATATATATATATATATATATATATATATATATATATATATTTAAATATTTTTGTGTTAAAAAATATATATATATATATATATATATATATATATATATATATATATATATATATATATATATATATATATATATATATATATATATATATATATATATATATATATATATATATATATATATATATATATACATACATAGTTTCAAATGTTAGTTTGCTAAAACATAAAAAAAAATTAATAATTTAAAGATTAAGGATATAAATTATAATTTTTTTAGTCTTTTGGTCAGATATGGCATGTAGTTTAAAAGTTTTTTTACCAATTTCATTTACTTATTTCTGTATTGCATTTTTAAAGCTAGATTTATCAAAAGTATATTTTTGTTAGGGGTTGTTATTTTGGATATCAAACCCTTGTAAACTGTTTATCAAAATAATTAGTCAATTTAGTAAATGGTGTCATATAGACCTATTCATATTATTATATATTATTATAGTTATAATATTAGTTATTAGTTTGACTTAATATTGTCACTACTACAAAAAAATATTAAAATAATTTTTTAAAACTTTATGTATGAATCAATTCTTCTAAATAAATTTAATTCATTAAATGTCTCATTAGTACTTTCAATGAATTATAACTACTTTTATTTTCAAAACTATCTTTTAAAAATATAGGTCTCCGGCCGGAGAAAGCCGGAGACTAGTGGTCTCCGGCCGGAGCCGGGATCTTTAAAAGGCGGAACTTGGCCAAGCCAGCTGAACCGGAGTCCGGTGCATCCCCTAATGGTATGTCTTGACGAACTCTCCTACCCTTATCCTGTAATTATCCTGACCATAAGGATCCAACACCTCATATTGACCACCCCACCACATTAGCATCTTATTGTGGGACGTGGGTAACAGGACTAATACAAGATCACCTGTCTTCAATCTTCTGTTTTTGTCCCTCCTGTCATAAAATTTCTTCTAATTTGTCTACGCCTTCGCCAGGTTCTCCCGAGCCAATTTCAAAGTGTCATTTAGACTCTCATGCAAATCAAATAATATTTGTAGGTCGATTTGGCCTCCTCAGGATTGATATCTCCATGCCCAAATCTCATGTAAGATTTGCATGGGTCCCCTCACTGAGTGACAGTACAACAGCTCAAAGGGAGAGAACCCAGTCGACTCCTGTGGCGCTTCTCTATAGGCGAATAGTAGCGGCTCAATAAACTTGTACCATTAACGCACCTACTCACTACACATCCGTTTCAGCATCTTTTTTAAAGTTCCATTGAACTTTTCTGTCAGTCCCTGCGTCATTGGTTGATAAATGCTGGAGTGCATCTGTTTGATATTAAGTAACTTAGCAACGTCCTTCATCAAAAAGCGAAGTGAACTGTTTACCGTTATCACTAAGGACTTCTTTCGGAACACCCAAGCGCATAAAGATGCTCATCAAGCTTTCAGTGACCTTCTGCGTTGAAATGCTTTTGAGCGGTATCGCCTCAGGATACCTGGTGGCTGTATCTACCAGTGTGAGAACGTACTGGTGACCTTCGGACGATGGCGGAATTATAGGTCCGATCAGGTCAATAACCACCCTCTGGAACGGTACTTCTATAATGGGCATTGAGCACAGCGGTACCTTGGTCACTCTCCCCTTTGAGCAAGTCCTTTGGCAAATGTCGCATGAATAGCAGTGTTTCATAACATCCTGATAGATGTTCGGCCAATAAAATTTCTGATTTATCTTGCCCAAAGTCTTCTTAACACCCTGATGACCGCCAAAAACTTCATCGTGTGCTATGCTCAACACTTTTTTCCTATAATCTTTCGGGACTACTAATACATGTCTTTCAATCTGGTTTTCCATAATCCTTTTAAATAGTAAATCCTTTATTAAAATATATTTTCCTTCTTCTTTATCCACGGATCTCCAGATCCTTTGTAGTGTGAGGTCCTGCCTCTGTTTAGTCTTAAACTCTGCTCTGTCATCAATCAGTTCCTGTATCTGCCCGCTTTCTGCAGTAGATACTTCGCCAGGAGCTGCTATGATTAAGGGCACTTTCCGTTCCTTCTGATTCTGACCCATATGATACTTTTGTATCAGTTTCTTTAGGATTTACAATATTACTGCCATCTCTCTCTGTTTCGGGAACATTGGATATATCTTTCACTTCTATCACAAGGGTTTCTTCTTCTTGATGGACACTGATAACACCTCGATCGCTTGCTGTTTTCAAAATGGTTACTTCCTCAGCTTCCATCAGCTCCTTTTTTTCTTCGCGACATTTAGGCTGTCATTGTGCAGAGGCTTTCGTCTGCTCGCTACTAACCCCATTATTGATAGGGGAACTAAAACTCTCCTGAGTTCTTCGTCCTTGAACCTTGCAAAAACATGTACACTAGTCCTTCCCACTTATCATTCGGTTCATTCAAGGGTATGCCCCATCTTTGTTTCCCAGAATTAAGTCATAGAGCGACGTCCGGCATTACCGGCCATCGCCTTTCTACGTAGTAGGTATCAATGCTACGTTAGCGATAGACTTTTGACAGTGTTATCAAGAAGTCGCATATTGGTAGACCCTCCTGTATAGTTCTCTTCTGGAATGAATCTATTCTTGAGGACAACACCATTACATCCGGTGTCCCTCAAAACACTTACGCAGTATCCATTTGCTACTCCATTGACTACCGGTAAATAATGGGAATCTAAATCCGTATCATCCACCATACAAACATCTGTGGATAATCGTGGCTCTTCACTCGTCTTTGACGAGTCTTCATCCTCAGCTGTTAACTAGACGGATTCAACTGTCGTCTTCACTTCGTCTTTCGGTGGTTATTAAAAGTGTTAAATCCTCTACTACCATTGGTACAGGAAGGTACCAAGCAGTCTCTCGTCATATGTCCCTTTCTTTGGCATTTGTAACTTATAACCATATTTGTGGACTCATCAGAGCTTCTATAATTATCTTTTCTCACTTCGCTGCCTTTGGCAACACTAGTTGATATATTACTCCTATGCAGTGATGGGTTGTGGTATGTGTCTCTTTCCTTCTAGTTTCTACCTGAGTATTGTTCTGTTTGTTTTTACTATAATTATTCAAGAGACTTCTTCGTGGTGCTAAAATGATCTTATGGCCTTGGAGATATTTCTCCGAACTGAAAATTATTTATGTCATTTGCTTTTCATTGCGTTCCTTCAGAAACATGGCTAACTCCTTCAGAACCGTTATCATAAACTTATCTACTGTGAAAACTTTAGTAATTTTTCGATACCCTCTTTAACGTCTGCAGCGTCAATCCACTTTTTGAGAGCGTCCAAAATCTTTTTCATGTATACAAGTTAGGGTTATCTCGTCGTCATTATGGGTCATAACTTTAAATTTGGATCGATATCCGCTTTCAGTTAAGTCGTATCGAACCAGTAATGCTTTTAAATAAGTCGTAACTAGAGCATCATCCACAGTCATCTCGTAATAAGCTTTTACAGCTTTTCCGGTTAAAACAGATCTAATAATAGGATAATATTTCTCTCTGGGAATAAAATTAGCTTGAACTTGTTTTTTGAAAAGAGTTAAGAAATCTTCAATATTATTAATTTTTTCGTGGAAATTTGGGATCTTGAGTTTTGCAATCTATTTTCTATATAAACTGCGTTGGGGTGAAGAGGTTTGGGAAGCTATAGTTGCATCATGTTGTTCTTCAGCTTCGGTTTCATTTTATCATTATTATCATTA
>JABUQX010139840.1:0-13285 GCA_015478945.1 Trachelipus rathkii
TGTTTCCATTCCGTGTTCCATTCCTTCCTTTCCATTCCTTCCACCCTTCCGTCCTGCTTTCCCATTCTTGTCCATATCCATTCCTCTCTCTCTCTCTCTCTCCTCTCTCCTCTTTCTCATATACATATATATAAATATATATATGTCTATCTCTATGTATTTATATATAAATATAACTATATATATATATATTTTAAGTCATACAAATCACTCACAGACATATCTAATCTAGGAGGGGGTGTACTCATTTAACATCCGAGCAGGACGAAGCCAAACCCAAGGAGAGAATAGCTCACATTCTCCCACCCGACCAGTTGCGAACCTGGGACCCTCGCTTTGTTGGGCGAGCGCTCTAACCTACTGAGCTATCGGGCGCTTTATATAAATATAAATAAATATAATTAAAAAAAATAAAATATATACATACATAAATACATATACATACCCAAATACATATACACATACACAACATATATATACAAATATAAATATCACTATTATTATTAATATTATCATTATCATTACTGTCACTATCATCATTATCACCATCATTATTATTATTATCATTATATCACTATCACCTAATTATTGCTATTGTTGTTATTATTATTATTATTATTATTATTATTATTATTATTATTATTATTATTATTATTATTATTATTATTATTATTATTATTATTATTATTATTATTATTATTATTATTATTATTATTATTATTATTATTATTGTGTGTGTATTATTATTATTATTATTATTATTATTATTATTATTATTATATTTCACACAAAATTCACTATATTATAGTATCGATCATCACTTCACTTCACTTCATATACTTTTATATATAATTATTATTAAAAAAAGAAACCGTTGAGGAAGTCTCCTGCTCCTGGTAACTGCATAGATGAGGCCCTCTTCTTTGGGCAAAGATCAAGAGGCGTCGAAAATCCAATACGAGACGTAGTTCAAGCAGAATTCTCTATCATATGGCCAAATGACTAAAGTATATTCCAATATATATATATATATATATATATATATATATATATATATATATACTCATTCCATTCCTGTTCTCCTCTCTTTTTATATATACATATTTTTCTCTATTGATTATATATATATATATATATATATATATATATATATATATATATATATATATATATATATATATATATTTATATATATTTATTAATATATAAATATATATATATATATATATATACTATAATATTGTGTGTGTGTGTGTGCATTATTATTGTGTGTGTGTGTGTGTGTGTGTGTAGGTATGTGTTCAGCCGATTCCGAAGAAAGAAAGCAGCTCTGACCCTTCTAACTATCGTCCTGTAGCTCTCACTTGTATTTTGTCTAAAATCTTTGAAACTCTTACCAACTCTCATTTCTTGGATCATTTGGAATCTCATTTCCTTCTTTCAGATCACCAGTATGGCTTTCGAAGTTCGAGGTCTACTGGTGACATTCTTTCTGCCCTTATGGATTATGGGGAGTCATGTGTGTATGGTGGCGCTTGACATATCCAAAGCCTTTGACTGGGTATAGCATGCGTCACTATTCTCTAAGCATCTTTCCTTTGAGTTTCCTCATTCTCTTTGCTCACTTTTGCCTAGTTTTCTCTCAGATCGTTCCATATCGGCACTTATTGATGGAGCGACCTCTTCTTCCTTTCATGTTAACTGTGTTGTTCAGCAAAGTTCTGTTTCATCTCCAACTTTATTCCTACTATTCATTATCGATCTTCTTAGCTACTCATGTAACTATTCATTCTAATGCCGACGAGTCCGCCCTCCATTCTTCTACTCTTTTCAAATCTGCTTCCTCTTTTGCTTCTGGAGTTACTTCTCGTCTTCAGCTTTCCGATTCTATTCTTGCTGATCTGGATGGGATTTCCCGGTGGGGTCACCTCAACCTTGTGAAGTTCAACTCTTTTAAAACTTCTTCACATCTCCCTCTCAAAAACGCCTCACAACTTTCCTATCTTCTTTGACGGCTCTCCTGTCTCACCTGCGGACATGAACATTCTTGGTCTGAACAGAAACAATAAACTCTCTTGGAAACCTCACCTCCCAACGGTTGCCAAGTTGGTCTCAAAAAAGCTGGGAGTTCTGTTCAGGTTGCGGGAATTTTTTCTTCCGAACAGTTATTCCAATTATATAAGGGTCTTATCCGCCCTTGTATGGAGTACTGTTCCCACATTTGTGGGTGGGCTCCAGTTCCGCCCTTCTTTTGGATAGAGTTGAGTCTAAAGCTAAAAGATTAATAAACTGTCCCCTACTTTCTAACTCCCTTGACCCTCCATCTCTGCGGCGTGACGTTGGTGCTCTATCTTTCTATTACAACGGGTGTTCAGTGAACCTCTCTATTCCACCACCCACCACTGCGTCGCCCCATTATGGCTCCATTTCCATTCCATGTCCCATCCATGGCTCTATTTCCCCTACTGTGTGTTCCATCCCATTCATTTCATTATTTATTTCCTATCCCCTACCATGTCGTGGTCCCTCTCTTGACCCTTTCTCTCTCTCTCTCTCTCTCTCCTCTCTCTCTCTCGTATATATATATATATATATATATATATATATATATATATATATATATATATATATATATATATATATATATATATATATATCTCAATTTGACTTTATACATATTGTAGCAAAAATTTATCTTTAAAAAATATTTTTATTTTTTTTTCAGTTGTCTTTTGGAAATGGAAGTGAGAGTTGTAGTTAACGTAGCAAATCTACCTTACGATTATTATTATTATTATTGTGTGTGTATTATTATTATTATTCTTATTGTCTAATTATTATTATTATTATTATTATTATTATTATATGTATCTATTATTATTGTATTATTTTTTGGAAATTGTTGTTTTAAATAATGTAATATGTAATATGTAATAATAATAATAATAATAATAACCAACAACAATAATAAAAAAAAATAATAATAATAATAATAATAATAATAATAATAATAATAATAATAATAATAATAATAATAATAATAATAATAATAATAATAATAATAATATAAACTTGTAAATTAGTGTTATTTATATATATATATATATATATATATATATATATATATATATATATATATATATATATATATATATATATATATATATATATATATATATATATATATATATATGTATATATATATATATATATATATATATATATATATATATATAGTTAATTAAGATGGAGACATGCAGGGACTAGTTTTTGTACGATTTGCCGTTCGAATTTTAATAATATCAAGTTTGTTACCTTTACCTGATTGGCTTTTACAACTTTACAAGGAACCAAAATATTCAAATCTGTTTGAGGATGTTTTCCTGATGAAGTTTGATGTTTTCCTGATGAAGTTTAAGTACCATTACGGATAGGTTCTTCATACCATCACAACTAACTTGTATATGCAGAATCTATGCTTATGAATTGGGGTTACTCATACCCCACAGTCTGAGTATGGGGAACCTATTCTTCTTATTAAGTAGTTCGTCATACATCCACAAGGTTCCTCATTCTCCCCCACACACCCCACTCGAGTAAGAAGAACCTATATTTATCGATTTGTTCCTAATACTGTCGAGGCCTGTGTGAGGAACCTATTCTTATCATATCATTTGGTTCCTCATACCCTCACAGTCTGATTATGAGCAGCCTGTACTCATCGATAGGTTAATCACACCTCCACAGCCTGAGTATGAAGAACCTATAGTTATTGATTGGTTCCTCACACCATCACAGATAATTTCCCTTAAAGAGATTCTTTCAAAATTCAGTCTGGATTCTTACATCTGGGGAAAAGGGTGTTCCCAGCCACATTCGAACTCTCTCATATGACGAACATGTAATTTGAAAATATGATCTTTATTTGTTGGGAGGGTGCACGTGATTTGGCAAAACTGGTATTATTATTAATTTCATTTAACTAGGGGAGGGAAGGGAGGGTGAGAGGAGGAGAGGAGAGGCGAGGGGAGGAGAGTGGGAGGGTGAGAGGAGTAACAGTAGTCGATGACGAGTTGAAATAGAGATGACAATATAATTGATGATGGGATGAAAATTAAAATTGTCAATTATTGTCAATTACTAATACATAATATATATATATATATACTATATATATATATATATACACATATACTACTCTTTACCTATATATATATATATATATATATATATATATATATATATATATATATATATATATATATATATATATATATATATATATATATATATATATATATATATATATATATATATATATATATATATATATATATAAAGTGGTGTTTCCATAAGTTTTTTTTTAGGAGGGGGCCAGACAGAAATCGTTTCTTATATATATATATATATATATATATATATATATATATATATATATATATACACTCTATATATATACTATATATGCATATATATATATATATATATATATATATATAACATATGTATATACTTATATATACCCCACATAATATATACTTCTTCTATATATATATATATATAAAATTAATTGTTTAACCTCTGAACTTTATGTTATAAACTGATACTCAACCCTTAAAATGTTTGAGTGTCTAAAAATTTCGAGGGGCGCGGCCAATTTCCCTGGATTACGCCACTGTGCAGCATATGTAATGTACTAATATATATAATAATAACCTATATATAATAATAATATATATATAATATATATATATATATGCTAACTCTACTATATATACATAACAACATACTTCTTCACTATGTAATATGTAATATCATAATATGTACATAATAATAATATAACTCTCTTCATCACTACCATATGTATAATAATAATAATATATATATATATAATAATAACAATATATATATATATATATATACATAATAATAACCAACAATAATATATATATATGTATATAATAACATTGCATAATAATAATAATAATAATATATATATATATAATAATAATATGTAACATATAATAATGAGTTTGCCTAAAGGTTTATTATTCTTACTCAGATTCTAATCCTGAAGACGGGCCATAAGTGGGGGGGGAATAAGAGTGTTCCTACGTTTAGATTAACAAACTTGTTACTTGGTCCACCAAGAAAAGTAATAGAAACCCTGTTCCAACACTCCAAAATAATAAGGTCTATGTTGATGGGTTCCAAATCTGGGAAATTGTTTCAAAGCTCTTCTGAGGCCTCAGTCTGTGGAAATCTAAATGGTGAACAGGAAAGTAGGTGACTTTGCATTTGTGGAAAAAAATTTGGTTATTAGGTTTCTCTAATGAATCCAACAAAACTTAGCCAACCTAACATAACCTAACTAACCTAGCCTGGCTTCAACATGACCTAACCTATTTAAATTAAACACAACCTAGCTAACCTATTAACCTAACCTGGCTAACCTAAATTAGCTTCAACCTAGCTAACTAATCTAACCTAACCTAACCTAACTAACCTGGCTAACCTAACCTAACCTAAATTAACCTAACCTAACTAGCAACTGGCACAAAATGACCTAACCTTGCCTAACCTAGCCTAACCTAACCCCTAACTTGAGCCTAAATTAACCTGGCTAACCTAACTTCAACCTATACAGTAACCTAGCTAACCTAGCCTAACCTAACCTAACTAATGCGGCTTGTAACCACAAGCAACAACTTAACCTAACCTAACCTAATAACCTAACTAACGTAACCCTAACTAACCTAACCCTAACGCTTGCGGCGGAGCTGTACAAAATTTTTTTTTGATGTTTTGTCAACCCTTTTTCCTGACCACCATTTGGGAGAGTCCCCCTCTTGTCATTGGATCTTTCAAAGTTCAAACCCAGTAATCTAATATAATCTGGTCTGGGGTCCCTGATTAATTATTATTAGATCTTTCAAAATACAGAAGAAATATATCTAATCTGGAATATATATTTTTGGTCAAGGGTTTACCCAAGACCTAGTACTGGCTTTGAAGGTTTCGGGACATATTGTACCACAGAAAAATAAATAAATAGTCATTAAAAATGTTTTATCTAGAAAAATAAACAAAATAAATAAATAAAATGATTTAAATTTTATATCAAATATGAAAACTAAATATAAATTTGAAGATTTCGCGCCAAAAAAACGGTTTTTAGTGACGTCACATTTCAAATTTCAAAAGTTCTTTGTGAAGTATTTATTCAGTGATATACTATGGTTAATATTCATATTAGAAATTGTGGTAGTCAAACGGTCTTCTGGTTCCTGTGGTACAGGTAAGGTCCATTTTAAAACTCTATTTCTCTCTCTCATCACTCTCTCCTCTCTCTCTCTCTCTCTCTCTCTCTCTCTCTCTCTCTCTCTCACTACACACTCAATCCTCTCCTCTCTCTCTCTCTCTCTCTCTCTCTCTCTCTCTCTCTCTCTCTCTCTCTCTCTCTACTCTCTCTCTCTCTCTCTCTCTTTCTCACCTACACACCACCGTTTTTTTCTCTCTCACCACACACACCAGTCACCACCGTCTCTCTCTCTACTCACACCCCACACACCACCGTTTCTCTCTCTCTCTCTCTCATTTTCAACAATCCACCTTTAGATAATCCAAAATCTGCAATACCAATAAACGCCAGATGTCCTTTTATTGAGTGAGTTTCTCTCTCTCTCTCTCTCTCTCTCTCTCTCTCTCTCTCTCTCTCTCTCTCTCTCTCTCTCTCTCTCTCCAAATATTTTTTTTAATTTTGAGTAAAAGTTTTATTTATCTGGAAAGTTTTTCAATATTTTCAGGAAATCGATCATATATCTGGCTCTGTCAAGCGCTTTCCAAACTGTATCTAATACGGACATATTATTATTATTATTATTATTATTATTATTATTATTATTATTATTATTATTATTATTTTATTATTATTATTATTATTATTATATTATTATTGATATTGTTCACTTACACTATGGTTATGATGGGTTATTGTGGGCTCCGGCACCTTTCTCTCAGACCTTATATTATTATTATTATTATTATTATTATTATTATTATTATTATTATTATTATTATTATTATTATTATTATTATTATTATTATTATTATTATTATTATTATTATTATTATTAATTGTAGAGCATCAAGTAGCTACAGAAAAGACCCCACTAGACATCCTATAAAAAAAAATGAACTTAATATCAATATTATTTTTACAATATTTAATTTATCCCCAAAAATAGGGTATATCAATTGCCTTCAAGGTCATTTCCATAATATCCTATGCAAATTAGACCCTAAGTCGCAAAGTATCTGCGGAAACACATTCCTAAGCCTATAATAAAATATTCTAGTCATATTTTCTTTTCTTTTTTTTTCTTTTTTTTTTCTTTTGTTTGTTTTTACTCCAGCTTTCGATTAATGCAGATAACGAGAACGCTTGTGGGATGATAAGGTTTTGGTCGCTGGTAAATAATAAGTAATATGGCCAGTATAATAGTGTAATAATAACAATAATAACAACAGTAATAATATAATGTAACAATGATAATAATAATAACTAGCGTATAAATCAGAAAGAAAAGTTTTATATAACTATATATATAACATATATATATATATATATATCTATAACTCATATTTACATCTAAATATATATACTATATATCTATTCCATATTCATATATATATATATACTTATACTTGGGATAATAATTAAAATCTTTACATTCGTTTAGTACAATATTATAACGAAATAAAATGTGAAGTTATATTCACAAACACCCGCACACACATCTATACACACACACACACACACACACACATATATATATATATATATATATATATATATATATATATATATATATATATATATATATATAAATATATATATATATATATATAAAACATATTGTAGATTACTGATCGGTAACTACCGAGGGTAGAAGCTTTCTGGGGATATTGAGTCAGATTCTCTTTCTCTCTCTCATTATATATATACATACTGCGCATAACCATATAATATACCTATACCATAACATATATATATATGTATATATATATATATATATTGTTCATAGCTTAGGTTAGGTTGGGTTAAGTTTAGGTTATGTTTTACCGGGTTAACTTATGTATACAGCAACTAACCTAACCTAACTAACCTAAATACCATAAAAGACATAATATAATTATATATATATATATATATATATACATATATTATATACTATACATATATATATATATATATATATATAGCTATATATATGCTGTAACTGCTATCCTTAACTCTTCTCTCAATGAGAGAGAGAGTGAAGACTCACGACAAACAATTAAAACATGAGTTCGATCAAATCAATCACCTACTATAATATATGCCTTATTATATTCTTATATATATATATACGCATAAATATATATATATATAACTATATGCTATGCTCTTACTTTCATAACTATATATATATATATATATTATATCATAACGCGCGCATGTATATATATGTAACCCAATAATAACGCGCGCATATATATGACTATATATACCTTAACGCATATAGCATAATATATATATATATATATATATATAACAACATATATATATATATACACCTTAATATATACTACTGTATATATATAATATAACTTCTATATATATATATAATATATATATGTAGCATAATATATAATAATAATAACACGATCGCTAATATATATATATTATATCCATAAACAGCGCGTAGGAGCATATATGTAAATATAAATAAAAAGATGGCAGAGGCCTTGAAGGCTATAAAAGAGTTTTTTGTTTTTATTTTTAATTAAAATTTATTTTTACTTTTAAGTTTTTTTTCATCGTCACTATATATATATATATATATATATATAACTCTACTATATATATATATATACTTTAACATATATATATATATATATATATATATATATATATATATATATCTTCTATATCTATCACTCACTCTTACTCTTTATATATACATATATATATTGAGTTGTGTTAATATTTCTTTTTTTAGTCTATGTCTAACAGTTAGTTACACTATGCCCATAAATATATAAAAAGAAGTTTAAGGGGGTGGGGGAAAAGTTTAAGCAGTCAGTAATTCTTCCCCATCACCCCACCCCTTGTATTATATTGCCAAATATATTTCCATATATTAGTTATTAATCTCCTCTTTTGAAAAGAAAATTGAAGCCAATATTTTTGAAGCACTCCATCCCCCGCACACATTGAAAACCCCCCCCGTCCCCACACATTGAAAACCCACCCTCATTTTTTGATAAACCTTGCTGAAAAATCAATCCCTATTTTTTGGACACCTCCACTAAAAACTAATCCACGTTTTTGCACCCCCATTTCTGGACACCCCTGAAAGAAATATATCCCTATTTTTGGATAACTCCCGATTTTAAAACTCATGCCAACTTTTAGAAACTCTGAAAAAACCACCAACCCTTTTTGGACATCACCCTGAAAAAAAATCAACTCCATATTTGGACACCCCAGCCGGAAGCCCCATCTCATTTTTGGACTCTCCCTCTGAAAAAAAGCCACCATTTTTAGGTACTCAATTTAAAACCTCACTCCGAATTTTGGACAATCCACTGAAGAATATTCTCCCAATATTAAAAAAAAAATACAGAAAAACCCATCCTTATTTTTGGAAACCCCTCACTGAAAACCCCACCCTATTTTAGACAACCCCCTTCTGAGACCCCACTCATTTGTTTCGGAGGGCACCCACTGAAAAACCTACTCTCATTTTTGGACACACCCACCATAAAACCCACCCCCAGTTTTCAACACCCCACTGAGAACTAACCCCATATTTCTGGACAACCCCACTGAAAACCAAACTCATATTTTTGGACAACCCCCCTGAAAACCAAACCCATATTTTTGGACAATCCCACTGAAAACCAAACTGATATTTTTGGACAACCCCACTGAAAACCAAACCCATATTTTTGTACAACCCCACTGAAAACCAAACCCATATTTTTGGACAACCCCACTGAAAACCAAACCCATATTTTTGGACAATCCCACTGAAAACCAAACTGATATTTTTGGACAACCCCACTGAAAACCAAACCCATATTTTTGTACAACCCCACTGAAAACCAAACCCATATTTTTGGACAACCCCACTGAAAACCAAACCCATATTTTTGGACAACCCCACTGAAAACCAAACCCATATTTTTGGACAACCCCCCTGAAAACCAAACCCATATTTTTGGACAACCCCACTGAGAACCAAAGCCTCCATCGCTTGAAGCTCTCATCTCTTACTTTCTCTTAAGGAAAGGTAGATTAAATTTAAGGAGAAATTTAAGTGTAGATTGTTAGATAAGTAGATTGACACATTGTTGTCTGCTTGCAAGTTGTTAGATTGAAAATTATGGATTGGTAGATTGTAATCTGGTAGATTGTAGCATGGTTGATCGTAAATTGGTAGATTAAAGATTGAGGGTAGACTGTAGTATGATATATTGTAACTTGATTGATTGTAAATAAATAGGTTGTAGATCTAGTAGGTTAGTTGACTGCTGATTGATAATTAAAAAAATTGCTAGATTGTAGATTTGTAGATAGTAAAGTGTCAGATCGAGGATGAGTAGATTTTAGATGGGTAGTTCGTAATTGAATTGGCTAATTATAAATTGACGAATCGTAAATTGGTAGATTTAAGGGTGGTAGATTACAGATAGTAAATTGGTAGATTGTTGATTGTAGATTGAAGATTGGTATATCATAGACTAGCAAATTGTAAATTGTTATATTGTAAATTGTACTGTAAATTGATAGACTGTAAATTGGCAGACTGTAAATTGGTAGATTAAAATGATTGGTAGATTGAAGATTAGTAGGTTACAGGTTGATTGACCATAGATTGATATGTTTTAGATTGGTAGATTTTAGCTTGTCATATTAAAGATTGGTAGATTACTAGATTAATGTTCCACTGATTTTTCTACTAAATTGTTTACCTCGTAGTCATGGACGTAGAGTGGCTTTCGTGTATTTTTGTGTGTGTGTGTGTGTACTGTGTGTGTAGGTGTGTGTGCGAGTGTGTGTGTGTGTGTGTGTGTAGGGCGTGTGTGTGCAGGCGTTAAGTGTGAGAATTTACTTGAGCTCAACATTGTGTGTGTGTGTGTGTGTGTGTGTGTGTGTGTGTGTGTGTGTGTGTGTGTGTGAGGCCATGTCCTCCCCTGTACCCTACTATGTAGGACTTCACAACCTACGGACTTTGACAGGTACTCGACAGGTACTCCACTATACATGACCTACCTGTATAAGTGTGTGTGTGTGTGTGTGTGTGTGTGTGTGTGTGTGTGTGTGTGTGTGTGTGTGTGTGTGTGTGTGCGTGTGGTGATATGAAGCGCCCCTACAAATAAATTTTAATATTAATAAAGATAACATGAGTAAACGAAAAATTTAAAAATAGTTTCTCTAAGAATTAATATTTTATATTAATTTAAACCTGAAATTTTGGGACACCCCATTCATTTACTTATGATCTAAACCCTTCCTCCCCAATCCTGCATCCCCAACCCTACAACTCCCACCCCTGCAACCCCAACCCTCAACATTATTTTACGTTTCGCTACGCCCATTATAGCATCTATCCAACTTGGAAATTTGAAAGTTCTGTGTAAGATTTGAGCTCGAGATTTTAAATGTTTGTAAATAATCGAATAAATATCGATATTATTTGAAAAATATCTTTTAATTATTATCGATATTATTTAATATCGATATTACTTAATATCGATATTGTTTTTTAAAGAATTGATTAAATATCGATATTATTTAGTGTCAATATTATTTGTAAAATATCTATTAATTATTATCGATATTATTTAGTATCGATATTACCTAATATCGATATTAAGTATCGATGCTATTTGAAAAATATTAATTAATTATTATCGATATTATCTAGTATCGATATTACTTAGAATTGATATTGTTTGAAAATAATTAATGGATTAAATATCGATATTACTTAATATCGATATTGCTTTTAAATAATCGATTAAATATCGATATTATTTAATACCTACCATTGTTTATAATCGCTTAATTATTGATTATTTATTATCATTATTGTTTATTATTGATTAATTATTATCGATATTTTAAAATCAATTGTCTATTATCGATATTGTTTATAAAATATTAATTATCTATTAATTATCAATGGTGCTTACAATCGATTAATTACTATTATTTACTATCGATATTGCTTATAAATGATTAATCAAATATCGATAATTTTTAATATTGATATTATTTAATATCGATTTTAATTATTGTTTTAAAGGCTTTGATATTATTTAATTTTAAAAAGTTAATAATAATAATAATAATAATAATAATAATAATAATAATAATAATAATAATAATAATAATAATAATAATAATAATATAATAATAATAGTAGTATAGGGTGCGGAAACGACATTTTCTAGCGTTTTTTTACCGTAGATTTTTATTCCAGATTTACGGCTAAATCTGGAATGCTGGTATTATTTTTATTATTTTTCTGGAATCCTGGTATATTTTTTTAACCGTAGATTTTTATTTCGGAGCCGGAGCCTGAGCCGGAGCCTGATCCTAAGCCCGGTTTTGCCGCAATTTCCTGCGTTTTTACCGTAAGTTCCCGCGTTTTTCGAGATTTCAAGCGTTTTTAACGGTTGAAGCGTCAAATTGGGGGTTTTCGAGGTCGGTGATGCGTTTTCTGAGGTTCTGGAACCGGTCAAACCAAGTCAATAGCCGACATGACTTGGAAATTCGTAAGGTCGTCCGATTTTGGTGCTTGAGGTGTCCATCTATGGGTTTTTTGGGTCGGGGAATCCGTTTATGAGGTAGGTGAGGCGTTCCGGAGCCGAAGCCTTCGATGACGCGTTTTTTCCCGCTGAGTCCGATTTTGGTGCTTGAGGTGTCCATCTATGGGTTTTTTGGGTCAGGGAACCCGTTTATGAGGTATATGAGGCACCGGTCAAACCAAGTCAATAGCCGACATGACTTGGAAATTCGTAAGGTCGTCCGATTTTGGTGCTTGAGATTGTCCATCTATGGGTTTTTGGGGTCGGAAAAGCCGTTCCGTTTATGAGGTATATGAGGTGTTTGGAGCAAGGAATTCAAGTCAAATGCCACATGACTTGAAAATTCGTAATGTCGTCAGATTTTGACGCTTGAGGAATTGTCCATCTATGGGTTTTTAAGAATTAAGGGAAGCCGTTTATA
>JABUQX010139841.1:0-12500 GCA_015478945.1 Trachelipus rathkii
CCGTGTAGCGCTTCGTTCAGTTGATTTGAGTGTTTGCTCGTTTTCGCATTTGACGGGTTCAACGCTTTCGCGTTTTCGTGCGCCGCTCAGCAGGGTAGGCTGAAGTGGACCTAATAGAGATCAGTGGCAATTGGGAGAGTACTTTTTCAGAGTTATATAATCAGGAGGAAGGAGAGAACCTTCCGGAACGCAGAGAGAACAGCTCTGAATAAACGTGGATGAGGGTACGATAACAATGGGAGAGTTGGAGATGGCAATGGGGAGTATGAAAAATGGGAAGAGTCCAGGATGTGATGGGCTGCCGGTGGAGATAATGCGATGTGAGGAGGTCATGCGATGGATGTTGAAGATGTTTAATGATTTCTGGAGAGTGGAGAGAGTACCTGCGGAGTGGGGCAGGGCGATAGTATGCCCGGTGTTCAAAAAAGGAGATAGGGGCGACTGTTCCAATTATAGGGGAATATCGTTGCTGCCACATGCCATGAAGTTATAAGAAAGGATATTGGAGAAAAGGCTCAGGACTGGAGTCGAAGACAAGCTGAAGGAAGCACAGTATGGATTCAGGCCCGAACGAGGAACCGCGGATCTGATATTTTCTCTGAAGATGATGATAGAGAAGAGCTGGGAGTGGGATAAGGAAATGTAAATGGCTTTTGTGGATTTAGAGGAGGCATTTGACAGTGTACCTAGGGTAAAACTTTGGGAGACACTCGAGGATCGCTACTATAAGATAGAACCGAAGTTGATTAGAGTGATAAGGGGACTTTACACAGTAAGTGGCTGCCGTTAGGACAGCTTGTATGGGATGGGACAGTGTTTGGAGTGAAGGCAGGTGTTAGACAGGAGGGGTGTTGTCACCATTGTTGTTCATCCTGTATATGGACAAATGTATGCGAGAGATTGGGGTAGAGGAGGAGGAGATTGTTGTAATGGCATATGCGGACGATATTGCTCTGGTTGCAAGAAACAGGGGACGTTACAGAGAGTACTGATTAGATGGGAAGAGGTGCTGCGACGGAGGGGATTGAATATATGAAAGACTGAAGTGATGAAGATAGCTAGGAAGGAGAGAACTTAATAGAGGTCGGTGGGGAAAGAATAAAAGATGCGAGTAACTTTAAGTATTTGGGAGTTACGGTAAATAGCAGTGGAATGATGGAGGGTGAAATAGAGGAAAGAATAATGAACTACTCTAGAGGAGTTGGTCAGTTGTATCCCTTGATGAGAAACAGACATGTGACGAGACAGGTTAAAACACTTATTTATACCACGATTCTGAGACCGGTACTTTGTTTGGGTCGGAGTCGTGGACACTTACAACCAGAACAAGGAGTAAGATTGTGGCGGCGGAGATGAAGGTGTTGAGGTTGATAGTGGGGGTGACCAGAAGAGAGAAGAAGGAATACTGAGATAAGAGAGGAGTTGGGAGTCGAGGCGGTGGAGGATCTGATCGAGAGACAACAACTGAGATGGTATGGACACATCAGAAGAATGGATGAAGATAGATACCCGGCTAGATTTTATGCATGGCAGCCTGCAGGTAGATGACCGGCGGGACGACCAAGGAAAAGATGGAAGGATGGAGTGGCGGCGGCTGTGGCGAAGAGGGGATGGACGCTGGATCAGGTGGAGAAACATCGACTGTACGAAGAGAGGGTCCTGTGGAGAAGCATTGCAAACGACAGGGATGACCCTACGCGGAGGCGCTTGGTGAGAAGGTGAGAGACTATTTTAAGGGGATATATATATATATATATATATATATATATATATATATATATATATATATATATATATATATATATATATATATATATATATATATATATATATATATATATATATATATATATATATATATATATATATATATATATTATATATATATATATATATATATATATATATATATATATATATATATATATATATATATATATATATATATATATATATATATATATATATATATATATATATATATATATATATATAAACACTCAGCACTCCTTAGGGGCGTAGGGGCCAACAAAGATGAAATTTTAGCTGTACTACCACCTAAGCGAAAATTAAAGAAAATAATAATAATAATAATAATAATAATAATAATAATAATAATAATAATAATAATAATAATAATAATAATAATAATAATAATAATAATAATAATAATAATAATAACATGAACTGCCAACAGGAAACAGAGATAAAATTCGGCATTCAGCGAATATCGCTGAATGATCGATTTTTCGCCTTTAGGCCGATTGAGGCCATTCCTCAAGCCAGAGGATATAATTTGGAGGCTTGGTCCTATTTTGGGATCATAAAGTCCCAAATTTGAGGCAGCGAACCCAATTTTGTGGTTCAGATCCCAATAATCCCTCGTTTTATTTATTAAGAGTCTCAATTTCAGACGATAAAAAATATTTTAGTTTGCTAAGACCGATTTTATAGTCGAAACGTCCAAAATTTGACACTGAAAAACCCAATTTGGGTTTCGGATCCAAATATAACTTGTTTTGACTTGTTTAATAATTGATATGTCAAACCAAATGTAATGAAGGTGAAGGGTGGTAAATCCAAACTTGTTGGCCTCAGTAATCTACGAGGTGTAGTAAATTCCCCAAAGGGGTCCGTCCGACTCTACACCACATTCTACACAATCCAAAAATTAGAAAATAAATTAATAAATAGGAGAATAGGTCGAAGCTCATGTAAATAAATATTGTGAGGAGTCGGAGTAGGAATCGGAGACGGAGACAGAAAAGCCCGAAGTACTTGAACGACGAAACAGCATTAAAGAAAAAGAATTCTAGGAGGAATCAGAAGTGGTAAGGGACCACTTGAAGTGGGGTCACACCCTTAAAAATGAAATTTTGACGTGAAAATCGGAATAATAGTAATAAATACATGGTTATCATATCAACCACACCTTGTTAAATATACTGACTCACAATCTTTCCTGTTATATGATTATATCAACCGCTCAGCTTGTTAATTATAACATCTCTCTCTCTCTCTCTCTCTCTCTCTCTCTCTCTCTCTCTCTCTCTATATATATATATATATATATATATATATATATATATATATATATATATATATATATATATATATATATATATATATATATATATATATATATATATATATATTCAAATATATTTGTGTAATAAACGCAACAATTATTTGTATATTTGTAATGGTCCTAAGTGGGTTTGAACCCTTACCCTTGAGATGGTACTCCAAGAGTGTTACCTCTTGACCAACGATTACCTAAAAGGAAACCCATCATTTTACCTCTGAAAGCTTAGCTTCCCAAGAGGAGTGAGGCGTGTCTTGGACACCTAACCTCAGACGGGCCTCCCCGCTAACACTCGGGTCAGGGGCAACACTTGGTAATTCTTAAAGCTGCAGAATAAAGAAAAGAGAAATGTGATTAAGGTGGAATCCCTGAAGGATTGTGGCAAGAAAAGGGAATATATTGAGAAAATAAGTGAGGACTTAGAACAATTAGAAGGAGTAGGAGAGATGGGGGAGATACAAGAAATGGTAAGAAAGGTAGCAGAGGAGATCCTAGGCAAAAGATGGGTAGGAGGAACGAAGAAAAGACACACGAAGTGGTAAAATGAAGAAGTTAAGGAGGCAATAAAGGGGGAAAGCAGTATTGATGAGAAGGTGGCTGAAAAACAGAACTGTACAGACAAAGGCTCAGTATGAGGAGGCAATAAAAGAGGCAAAGAGAGTGAAAAGAAAAGTAAAAAAAAGAGGCGGCAAAGAGAGAGGCGAAAGAAATTATGGAAGATGGGAACGCAGAAAGGAAGATTTTTAGACTAGCAAAAACATATAGAAGATCAAAGAGTAAAGTGTGCAACTTCAAGGATAAGCAAGAAGTTTTGGTGAGATCAATAGACACAAACAGGAGATGAACGGAGTACTTCAGAGAACTGCTAAATGTAAATGAACATTGGGAGGAGGGGGGAAGAGATGGCAAAGGGAGAGGAAGATAAGAAGGGGGAGGAGATCGCTATGGGAAAAGTTAGAGGTGGCTCTGAGAGCGATGAAGAACGGTTACGGCGCCGGGGGAAGATGGGATACCCATAGAATTGACAAAAGAAGGAAGAAAAAAAATTAAAGAATTAATTTTGAAACTGTTTAAAAGGTGTTGGAACGAGAGTGAAGTACCAGAAGGATGGGGAAAGTTAATTAGAGTGTCAATACATAAGGGAAAAGGAGATACAGGAGACTGTAAAAACTATAGAGGAATTTTCCTGTTGAACCATTTGGCAAAAACATATAGAGAATACTAGAGAGAAGGCTGAGAATAGTAGTAGAGCTCAAACTGTGGGAAGAGCAACACGGATATAAAAAGAACAGAAGCACGACGGATCTCTTGTACGCCCTGAGAATTACGTTGGAAAAGGTATGGAAATACAACAAAAGAGCATATATACCTTTCATAGATATGAAGAAAGCTTTCGATTCAGTTCCTAGAGAGACTATGGAGAGTGCTGGAGAGAAAATATGCAGTGGGAAGGAAGCTGAGAGGAGCTCTGGAGAGTTTGTATAGGAATAGTAAATGTAATTAATGTAAGAACAGAATATGAGAATAACGAATGGTTTGAGGTGAGAACAGGGGTTAAATAAGAAAGCGTGTTATCACCAATTTTGTTTGTATCATATCTCGATGTAATGGTAAAGAAGGTGAGAGAGGATATTGGAGATTTGGACTGTGATATTTTGGCCTATGCGGATGACTTGGCGTGCTGGAGCGAAGAGGGAGACAGGCTGAGAGAGGTGGTAACATGTTTTGCTAATAGGCATAGAGAGGCCGGTTTGACTATGAACACAGAAAAGACGGAGATCATGGTGGTCAGGAGAGAAGAAGGAGGGTGAGAGAGCTGAGAATAGAGGTGAAGGGGACTGAGATAAAGATGGTGGAGAAATGTAAGTATTTGGGTGGAGTATTTGGAAGAGAGGGAGGAAATGTACAAGAGATCACAAGTAGGATAGCTCATTATGTAGAGCAGTGTAACCCATATTGAAAGATAGACAAATGAGTGTGGAGGTGAAAAGGGTGATATTTGAGGGTGTGTTAACACCAATTTTACTGTATGGGGGCAGAGACATGGAGTGCGACCACAAGAGAGGACAGTAGAATATAGTCGGTGGAGATGTACGTTTTGAGGGCGATAATGAAAAAGACTAGAAGAAAAAGAGGTTGGAGAGAAGGCTATATTGAATAAGATGGATGCAGCCAGATTGAGGTGGTGGGGACACCTGGAGAGTTTGCAAGAGGGGAGAGTGGCCAAGAAGAGATGGGAGTGGAGACCGGAAGGAATGAGATCAAGAGGAAGACCTAGGAAGAGATGTGAGAGTTCGGTGGAGGACTCGTTGAGAAAGCATGTTAATATTAAAAACTACTACTACTACTACTACTACTACTACTACTATTACTACTACTACTACTACTACTACTACTACTACTACTACTACTACTAATAATAATAATAATAATAATAATAATAATAATAATAATAATAATAATAAAAATAATAATAATAATAATAATAATAATAATAATAATAATAATAATAATAATAATAATAATAATAATAATTATGTCTAGAGATATCCACCGACCATCTTTCTTACAATTAACGTCTCTCTCTCTCTCTCTCTCTCTCTCTCTCTCTCTCTCTCTCTCTCTCTCTCTCTCTCTCTCTCTCTCTCTCTCGATTTTATTTATATCCACAAAATTTAAATTGCTTCTTTCAATATTTAATATCTGATACTTGAGAGTTTAATGTTAGTTAGTAAATAAAAGAATTTGTTAAAGTTAAATGCTTAATTCAGATTACTAACTTAAAGTGTACCCCTTCTTAAGGAAACAAGAATAAAAGGGCAGATGATAAATGAGATATTATTCTATCATGTGATATCAAAATTAACTATCTAATATCAGTAATTTTGTGCCTTTGGTATACTTTTTCAATATTATACAATTTTTAAAAATATTTTATACAAATATGTCCTATCTCCTTTCTAGTTTCAAATTTTCAATGCTTTACAATTTTTTTCTAAACATTGTTTAATATCATTTACCTTCTATATATAATACTTTGTATATTTTTCTTAATGCCTGGAAGTACCTAATAAGGAATTCTTTAAAAACTTTATCAGGATATGCCCCATATTTCCAAGGTAATTCTTCAACTTTCTTGTTTTTTTATTATTTTGGTGTTTGCTTCAAAATTAGCTTCCAAGGTTGTTATAATGGGAAACTTCTAAACCGACAGGTTCAAAGTTTCATACCTAGCTTTTGCTGTGTAGTATTTTGCATGGGATACCAGAAGATTTTCAATGAAATCTATAGTAAATTTTATTAGTTATTGTCATTCATGTTTCAAAAATCTAATATTTTCGTCTTTGAAGAACTGATATGATTTTTTAAATTGTTTCATTATTGTAAATAAGTGCCTCATTATTATTATTATTATTATTATTATTATTATTATTATTATTATTATTATTATTATTATTATTATTATTAACAACCCTGTCAAGTTTATGCTGTCATGCAGATTGTTAATGTTAATCAAATTCCATGTGTTGAGTTTGAAAATGTAAGTGTTTTTCTTCTGTTATGTACAGTATTTCACAATTCATTTTATTCCTAATATAATTAATCTCCATTGAGAGGCCTTTTATCTACTTAACTATTGCTGCCTTTTCTTTGTTTTATTTTTTAGCCTTACGAACACTACCTAGGTCCCTTTTAAGGGCTGTAAGATAAATAAGTAGAGAATTGAAAGATTAGAACTCTTAATTTCAGTACCAATTACTCACTCAACTACTTCACATGGGGGTGGTGGTAGCTTTTTTACTTATTTTTGAGATTGCACTGGCTTGTTTTCTGTATAGTTAGGTGTTTGTGTTAGTTCTAAAATGATAAAAGTGGCTAGTGGATCAGAAATTTCTTGTAGAATTTATCCAAGTGATTAAAATTGCTTTTGTGTTACATTTGTGGTTCTTTTGTTTTCAAAGCAAAAAAATGTATCATTAACAATTTATGAGTACATTTTGTCATTACCTTAAAATTGGATAACCAACACAAGAAATGGACTCAGCATGTTGTGTACAACAAGTGTGCTGAAAATCTTCTGTATCGGATCAAAGACAAATTTCAATCAATACCGTTTGGTATTTCAATGATAAATAATAGGTCATTAAAGGAAGAACTACATCAATGACTGTTATTTATGAATGTGCACTTTAATGAGGTTCATCAAGAACAATAAGGATGCCATAAAACAGCCTAATGATCTCCAATCAGCAATGAGAAGAGTCACCAATACCTTCACCACAGAAACCTTGAACTGTCTTTTAACTGCTGTCTATACTCTAATTAGGAGAAAAAAAAATCTTTTTACCACTGATTCCCCTTGCAGATGCAATCTTCAAACGAAGAAAAGACCAAACACCATGGCCTTTAGGTCAAAATTTTTGAATTTATTTTAGGTTTCACTATAGAACCATGAGTGAACATTTAATCTGAAAACTAAGGAAAAAGATATAATAGTCTTTAGCAACAATCTTTACTTGTATAGAACTGTGAAAAAGAATCCATCTCCTTTTTTTACAAAATGAGTGAGGATGTTGTTTATTGTAGCAATGCTCAAGGTCTAATCAAGATATTAAGAGACAACAATTACATTTCGTCCAAATACCATTTAATCATTGACTCCTTCAAAAGAAGTTTGAAGGTCGTACTACTGCATAATGGAAATATGGAAATAATAACACTTTCATACTGTTTTCCTAACAGAAACATTTGAAAATATAAGAAATCTGCTTGAGAAAATGAACTACTCTAAGCATAATTAAGTAGTTTTTGGCGACTTAAAAAATGCTGGAGTTTTGCTGTGTCTACAAGGCTGGTATGCAAAGTTTCCTTGTTTTCTTTGCTAATGGTACTGCTGAATACACAATAAGCATTGTATTATCAATGAATGGATTAAAAACAGAATTGGTGCTAGGTTCCAGAAATGTTAGCAGCTTACCTTTATTTGTGAAGTCTGAAAAATATTAGCTTTTGTTATCTTGTTAAGAAATTTCCACTGGTATAAGATTCAAAACGTAAGCAAGTCGTTTAATAGTAAGTTGATGTCGTAAGTTGATGTCGTAAGTTGATGTGCAAAGCTAATTTCTTTAATCTTGTGAATGATGAGGAAAACCCTGCAAGGTCTGTATTTGAAAATGTAGCTTCTAAGTTTTATAGAAACTATATAAAAACCAAAAGTACAAAGAAATTATATGGATTTATAGATTATATCTCTGCTGGTTGTGGTTTTGAATTGTGGTTGGTTAGTAGGGGTATCAGCTGTGAAGAGGATAAACAGATGGAGATAGGATAGCTCCTAGGGATCTTCTTAGTTTCCTGTTTTGAGGTGATGTTCTGACACACCAGTGGTATCAGATATAGAATGACAATATTTTTGTAATTATTATGGAGAACAGTTTTTATGAGAATGTGTCTACATGCTGTGTCCAAAGGCACCATGTATTGCCAGAGTTTGTTCTGAGGAGGGTTCTGTTGCTCTTTGATGTTTTTGTGAATTTAAGTTTTAGTATGTTGAGTGATAGTTTTAAAGCTATGTTAGATTGGTAAAAATTGGGTTGGTTTGGTGGTATGATCTTACCTAACAATTTGCTAAATAGAGGGAGGATGTGATGATCTTGAAGAGGAATGGTTAGGATCTCGGTTTTAATTTGGATACTGATAATTGCTTTTCTCAGTGTGATTAAATATGATTTGATAGAGATCATTTATATTAATGATACACAGGATAGTCAAGTGTTGGACTACTTTGGTGAGATTATCTATGGGGTTTTGTACCGCGCGGGGGTTCCTAGCTTCTCCTGGAGGCAGGCGCGGTTCGATGTAGTGTGCGAATTTCTGCAAGTTTGCTTTTTTGTAGTTTGTAAAAGTTGTAGTTATTTTGGGGTTCACTATTTTTGTTGTATTATATGTGATTATTATTGGGACGTGGTCTGATGGGAGATCAATTTCTATATTCCATGTAGTGTTAGTAAAGAGAGATGGAGAGGAGAAAGTGATGTCAGGAGATGTCTTGGTTTGGTTTGTTTGGGGAGGGATTCGGGTGGGAAGGTTGTTGTAGTTTAATATATTTAAGGAATCAAGTTCATCGAGAATGTGAATTCCTCTGTTATCAGAAGGATATTCTCTGTACCAGGCTGTGTGATGAGCGTTGAAGTCACCTCCTATTATTAAATTGTTTATTGTGTTGATAGGGTTTAAGTTGGGTTTGTAGTTGTTCGGACAATATTGAGATGTGGGATGGGGGATGTATATGTTTATTATGTTGTGGGAGATATTATTGATGAGGATAGTAAATGATTGGATGTTAAGGATTGGATCATTTAATAAGTTGATAGTTTCGGTTGTTGTGTTATGGTAGGATAGGTTGTTTTTGATTAGTGTTAGTAGAGTATGGTTTTCTGGTTGAGAGTCAGAGTAAATGGAGTCATATCCATAAAATGGTGTTTTGGGGGTATTTTGTGGTGTGTGGGCTTCTTGTATTAGAGCTATGTCAATGCTATGTTTATAAAGGAAGGTTGAAATTTCGGAATGTTTCTTGTTCAAGCCATTTATGTTAATTTGGAGGATTTTTATAGTTAAGGTATTTTTGTTTAAATTGTTATGAGGTGGAGAGGTAGGGGGTTTACATATGAAGCAAGTCCAAGAGTGGTTTTGCTGGGGTAGGGTCGTAAAAGGGGAACATTTGCTTTTATGGATCCATCTATTGCAGCGGGAACATTTTATAGATGGTTGGTTTCTTGTGATGTGTTTGTTGCAAATGGGGCAGATGTATTTTGATGGGCCAGGGTTAGGGTGAATATCGCCGGATTGTTTAAGCATAATGAGAGTGATAAGGATTAAGTTATTTTTATTATCTAGATGTAGGGAGGTTGAGATGTAGGGGGAGGAGGAGGTTGGCCTTAATGGTTCTGGCTTGTGGGTGACTGGAGCAGGTTTTTGAAGTCACCGTCTTACTGCAGGGGAGGTGAGGTATAAAAGACAGAACACAAAACACAAACAAGATAAAAGCATAAAAACATAAAGTATAAAGCATATTGCAGATACAAAACATAAGTGCTATGAAAATATTGAACAGAAATAGCATTGTCACATTGATTATATATACAATTAAATGAGTGCAAATAAGATTACAAATCATTGAGCGAGGTGATGATAGATGATATTTTATGGGAAGGCAAGTATGTATGAATTCAGCATTTTATTGTGACTGGAGACATAATGCGATCTTGATTTTATAGTTAACATTGTGACAAGGTAATGTTTTCTCTCGAAAGGCAAAAATAACATTTACAAACGATTCTGGAGTTAAGGGATATTTTAGAATTCTAGAGTCTAAACCCCATGGCAGTTTTCATCCTCGCGAGAAGGAGAAATGAATCTGTGGGCTATATATATATATATATATATATATATATATATATATATATATATATATATATATATATATATATATATATATATATATTATATATATATATATACAAATAAGATTGCAAATAATTGAATTCAACAGATCATGCTAAAACAATTAAATAATTAAAATAAAGAAGGTAAGCTTCAAAGGGGAACAAAAGGAAAATCAGAGAAAAGGTCATAAAGAATTAAGCATATAAATATATATATATATATATATATATATATATATATATATATATATATATATATATATCTATATATACTGCTATATCTGCCTATATATATATATATATATATATATATATATATATTGTTCATAAATCAACTGGATCAATGGCAGCAGAGATTAGAATGACAGCCTCACCTCAAAAATCCACTAATACCCTGCTCATCCCATACAGAAGAGAATCCAACGACAACCCAGCAATATGCCTTACAAACAATAGACTTGTCCTCAACTAACAACTCAGCACCCTAGGTCTGACCTTTGACACCCACATGACATTTTCACCAAAGGTTCGAGCCACACATAAACTAAATGCCAAGAAAACACTAGCTCGAACAAACTTATTGCCAACAGAAAGAAGACTCTTGTAATAGTTTACAGACAATACATCCCCCTCCTAAATTATTCATTACCTATTTTAGGCTCCTGTAATATCACAATCCAACAATAAGAAATTAGAAATTGTTCAAATAAAAGCACTTAGAATAATAGCAGGACTACCCACACGCCCATCCATCATCTGCAAACTAAGTAACAATTCTCCCCATAAAGACAACCTCGACATAATCCAACTGTCTATAATACAGTAAATCCTTCTCTAATAAATCACCCCTACATCAAACTTTCAACAACCTTCCTTACCAAGAAGAAAAAATCACACCAGCATCCTTAGTATGTTCTTTTACTCTTTCACCTCCACCACTAGAATACTTCTTCACTCTAAATATATTCTTATACCAATATCCCTAAGAGCATTCTCCGCATACCCTACATCCCCATCACCATACTTCAAACGTATCCATTTAAAAATATCTACAGAGCAGAGCCTTGAACAGTAATACCCGTGCAATATTGTCCAGTCTTCACGATATTGCCACAACCCCTCCAGTGAAAAATATTGATTCAGAATATATTAAACCTTGAAACCTCCCATCATTTGTCATATATATATATATATATATATATATATATATATATATATAATATATATATATATATATATATATATATATATATATATATATATATATATATATATATAAATATATATATATATATATATATATATATATACTGCTATATGTAGGTGAAGGCTGGTGTAGGTGTAGGTGTAGGCTATATGCTATATATATATATATAGAGAGAGAGAGAGAGAGAGAGAGAGAGAGAGAGAGAGAGAGAGAGAGAGAGAGAGAGAGAGAGAGAGAGAGAGAGAGAGACAGACAGACAGACAGACAGACAGACAGACAGACAGACAGACAGACAGACAGACAGACAGACAGACAGACAGACAGACAGACAGACAGACAGACAGACAGACAGACAGACAGACAGACAGAGAGAGAGAGAGAGAGAGAGAGAGAAGAGAGAGAGAGGGGGAGAGAGAGAGAGAGACGAGAGAGAGAGAGAGGGACGACAATGCTAGCAACCCAACCTTTCAATTTCTAGATTGTAATAATTCAGGACTATTAATGGAAGCAAGGCGATGAGAACCATTTTTAGCTTTTCGGAAGACAATAAGAGAGAAAGTTCCTTGGGGTTATAGAGAAAAGATGCTAGTAAAACTGAAGAGGTGAAAAAACACCTGGGAGAGGAAAAAGCAAGAACTAACATTGAAACGGAAAGCTTTGCGTAACACAACCTAATTAGAACTCTATTAGAAAATGAATCTGAACAAGATGAAGAGGAAATGCTAGTCTCGCTGACAACATGATAGCCTCTAAGGAGTAGATG
>JABUQX010139841.1:25000-47500 GCA_015478945.1 Trachelipus rathkii
GAACTAGAGCTCACGATAAGAAAATAAAAAATGAAATATTTTTTAGGATCTGAGAAAATTTTTTGAGTAACAGAGTAGTTAGAGTAATTAATGTTTGGAATGATTTGAATCTTGTTATAATAACTTTAAATTCATTTTAGCATCTTAAAAATAGGTTAAAATTCCCTCAAGTAGGTATATGTATGACTTGGGTAATATACAGTTAATATGATTTTTTTATTATTTCTTTTTATGAAATTTAAATGTATTTTATTTTTATTTTTAATATTACTTTTTATATTCATTGGTTTGAGTAGTGTTGTAATTTAATAAGAAAATTAACATGCTTTCCCAGATAGTCACACTCTCCTCAACATCACTTTCAGATGGACCATATTTTACAGCCACACTTATCTTGACCTTCTCAAGCTTAAGTTTAACTACCTGAATTCTAGTATTCACAAAATCCACCATAGCTCTGTGCCACAGGTCACTCATCAGAATCTCAACTCCTTCTCTCGTTCTTCTCTAATCCAGCACATACACATTTTACCCCACACCACTCGTTTTCACGTTTTCCTTTCATCTTTATTTCAATCACAGCAAGAAAATCAAATATACTCTTCTAAATACATCCATCACCTCTCACCTCTTCTCATCACCATTTAATCCTCTAATATTCCATGTACCCAAACGGTTCATACATTTTCGCAGGAAGGTACAAGGTCGCTTATGGCGATCACGATCAGGTGCGAGGCATGCACAAGCATTTTTAGAGTATAAATAAGTGGTAGTGGGTATCCAACCAAATCACCACCGTATCATTAGTAGCCTCACACGACACGCAGAGCATACGCAGTGTGAACTATTTCTCCAATACACTCAGAGATATATGAATAAAAAGAGTTGTTTGTAATAGTAAAAGTGTTTTGTGATATGTATGTGATACAGACAGTCTATTCCTGTATAAGAAGTATGGATATTGGGGCAAAAGGGACGAACGATTGGGCACTGGAGTGTCATGAGATGTACCCTACACCCCAAATGCCCAATGGGAGTTAATCTCATGGCTTCGATAGTTTCCTCTCTCTCTCTCTCTCTCTCTCTCTCTATATATATATATATATATATATATATATATATATATATATATATATATATATATATATATATATATATATATATATATATATATACTATATCATAACCTATATATATTGATAAATTAACTGCTTAAATGAACTAAATTACTAACACAAACAATGATTTTGAGTTCTCGAACTCTTTCAAAATTAAACTCCGGTCATTCCTTTAAGACTCTATTGGCTTCAAGAAATGAAATCAAAGTGAGCCCTAATTTTTTTTATAAAAAAATGGAATATTTCTATCTACATATGCAAAATATGTACATTTGAGGTATATATATATATATATATATATATATATATATATATATATATATATATATATATATATATATATATATATATATATATATATATATATATATATATATATATATATATATATATATATATATATATATAATAGTTTCTAATATTATCTTGTAACATTTTTTTACACAAAATCATGCTCATCCCTCTTTGCCATGCTCATTCTTGCCTGTCATGCCCAGTTTTTATCAGACATTTCATTTTCTGTCCTCTCCTGTCATGCCTTGAACATCCAATCATGCTCGAATACACTTGTCATACCCAACTACTCATCTCTGTTTATATCTGTTTCTTGTCACATACGTTGGACATCAAGATTATGTTTTATTTATAAATAATTTGTTCATTAGACATAAAAAGTTCTTACCTCGCGGGCATTGCCCCGTAATGACACGGTAATGGAAATAATAAGTATTATTATGGATTTTTACGATTTCACTTTCCCCCTCTAAAAATTCTAGAAACAAATTGCTGATAACCTAACCTAACCTAACCTAACCTAACCTAACCTAACCTAACCTAACCTAACCTAACCTAACCTAACTTAGCCTAAACTAAACTAACCTAACCTAACCTAGCGTAACTTAACGTAACGTAACCTAACCTAACCTAACCTAATCTACCCTAATAATGTAAGTAAAACTAAAAAACAAAAACAAAATTATATATTTTAAAGGGAAGATCTCAAACCGACATGACCCATTATTATTATCCACAAAATCTTGATGAATCATACATAGTCATTTCCCCCTTTTTTTTACCGTTAACACCACCGCTCACGGGCAGAGCCCTATTCAAGGAGGTAGGGGTGTTCAATTATACATCTGAGTAAGCGAAGCCATAGCTATAAAAGTCGAAACATATGTCAATTACATACCCAGACATTTATATCCAGTTATTTTTGGTTCACGTCCCATAAATTGGGGTACTATGATATTTTTAGATAATAAATATAAGTATTATTAATTGCATCGTTATTTATTTTTTCAAGCGCAGTTAGTGTTTCATTTTATAAAAACTCAACATAAATTTAGAAATTCTAAAAGTTTTCTAATTAAAAATTGTCTCATATTTATTTTGTAAAAGTCCGTAAAAAATACAGGTAATTTTAATTTTTTCTTAAAAACAGAGATTCACGTCACACCTTCTCCCTAACATGCACACACAAACACATTGACAAACAAACACACACACACGTACAAACACAAGCTCCAAGCAACAAAAAGTTACTGCATCTTCCATCAAATTATTTTGTGTAGTTTTTAATTCAATTACCTAAAGCAGAGAATAAAATAATTTATTTTTCTCTGTACATTTTAAGAACTAAAACGAGTTATTTTCAGATATATATATATATATATATATATATATACTATCTCATATGCTCTTTTTTTTTTTTTCTCATATATATATGCTGCTCCTGTATAGGATCAGACGAGATCCATCAGATCAAAATCGATCCAAATCAAAATGTGTGTGTATTGTGTATTATTTTATTATTATTATTATTATTATTATTATTATTATTATTATTATTATTATTATTATTATTATTATTATTATTATTATTTTATTATTATTTTTATTATTATTGTTATTGTTTATTATTATTATTATTATTATTATTATTATTTAAAAATGTTTTATCATTCTTTTTAATTTTAATGTTTGTGAATAAAATTTCAAATTAACTTCAATTTTTTTTATGGCATGTGTCCCAACGCATATGAACATATATACATATATATATATGTATATGTATATGTAATAATAATATATATATATATATATATATATATATAAATATATATATATATATATATATATATATATATATATATATATATATATATATATATCATCCACCTTCTCTCCCCAAGACTGGGGGTAAGGTGCGTGACATGAACCGGAAACAGAAAGGTAGTACAAGTATATATGACACAAGTCGAAAAGAAAGCCTAGCTTTACCCTCTCCATTATACCTTTTAGTGAGAACTCGTCGCAGTCAGATAATCCACCCAAGAGCTTCACGGGACCGCGACGGACCCTTACTACCACACTATGATATCTCGTCAATGTGGGGTTTAGCCCTTGGCCCAGGTGGGCCACACCATAACCCTCACAAACTTCGCATTTCACTGCTATTATGTACCATTTTTTTTGCCTCTGCCAAACTCACATTTCTCTCCTCAGACATTACTTTACTGACTCAATCCACTTTTTCTTCGGTTTCCCAACCGGTCGATTCCCAGCACATTCACCACTATATATCCGCTTAACCAACCGACTATCATCCTTCCTTTCCACATGATCATACCATTTCAACGTACTTTCATTTACTCTCTAATTTACCCCTTTCTTCACACCACACAATTCCTCAATGCTTTCATTCTTCTCATCCATTCCAGATATGAATGTCCTTCCTCTCTCTCTCTCTCTCTCTCTCTCTCTCTCTCTCTCCTGCTCTCTCTCTTGCATATGTATGTATGTGTGTGTGTATGTCTTTCTACTCATATATATATATATATATATATATATATATATATATATATATATATATATATATATATATATATATATATATATATATATATATATATATATATATATATATATATATATATATATATATATATATATTTATATATATATATATATATATATATATATATATATATATATATATATATATTAAAAATGTGGACTTTCAAGGATGATAGAAACACTCATGCTGGAGATGGATAAATAATAGATTTCGAACTCTGCAAAACGATGACATGAACAATACCATATTTGCTATATACTACATGCAAAATGAATTTCTTGAACCATTTTGTTTTTTTCAGGGTTTAAAAATTAATTTGGATACTAATGCGATTAGGGAAATGCTGTTGAGAAGGCAGAAATCATCCATAAGCCAATAAAAGCAAAGATCCCCACAGAAACACACACCAGTACATCTACTAGCTTGATATCTGTTTGCCTGAATCCATGAACAGTTCTTCGGCTTCTAGCAGCGATGAATTATAGCTTATACTATGTCTCCAACTAAAAATCCACGAAAGATACCAAAGAAAGGACAAGACAATCTCCTATCATCCACTGGTTTTTTTGTGGCATGATAATTGTAAAAGTTTTCCACGGTGAAGTCCTTGAATTCTTAGCATGCAACCTTTCAGCAAGTGTAAGCTGGTTGCTTCTTTCAGTGGTGCAGATCTCATTTACGACGAAAAAAAAGATAAACAACTCTCCCCTGAAAGGGCCTCAGAAGCTTTTGTTTTAAGCATGAAGATTAAGGTGCAAATTACAAGTACATTGGGTTTTAGATACTGCATATATATATATATATATATATATATATATATATATATATATATATATATATATATATATATATATATATATATATATATATATATATATATAGATATATATATATATATATATATGTATAACCTATCTTTCTTTCTCTGCATATCTCTCTCTCTCCTCTCTCTCTCTTTCACCCCCCATCATTCGTCATTCCCCTAAAAGTTAAGTCCACCACACTCTTTCCACTAAAAATCACTCTTACACCCTCTCTCTGTCTTTCTCATATATATATATATATATATATATATATATATGAAATGCTAAAACTCCTAAAAACTTAATATCCACTATCCACATCCACCAATCCATGAGATGGTGATTCTCCACATCCGCCTGATGGTGAAAAATCACTATCCACTACACCTCCTAATATATATATATATATATATATATATATATATATATATATATATATATATATATATATATATATATATAAACTGTAAGATTTAACTGTTACTCGTTTCGCTTCTTAAAAATATTTAAGTTTCAAATAATACTTACAATAAAAAGATTACTTTAATCTAATAAAATTAAAAAGGAGAAAAAGAAAAGAAACATAAAAATAAATTTTTAGATGGAGAGCATCACGAGCTTTCGCGGAGAGTGACTCACTTGCTTTGAACTCGTGATGGCCTGAAAAGCATTATTTTGTCTTCCTGGAATGAAGCATGTGTCTTTTGTTGGTAAGGTCCGATCTAAAATAAAAAAGAATAAAAAAAAAGAAAAAAAAAGTCAGTTGGGTAATGAATACTAACTGAATTCAATAGTTGAATTCAATAATTGAATAAAATAATTAAATTCAATAATTGAATAAAATATTTAATTCAATAATTGAATAAAATAATTGAATTCAATAATTGAATAAAATAATTGAATTCAATAATTGAATAAAATAATTGAATTCAATAATTGAATAAAATAATTGAATTCAATAATTGAATAAAATAAGTGAATTCAATAATTAAATAGAATAAATGAATTCAATAATTGAATAAAATAATTGAATTCAAAAATTGAATAAAATAAGTTAATTCAATAATTGAATAAAATAATTGAATTCAATAATTGAATAAAATAATTGAATTCAATAACTGAATAAAATAATTGAACTCAATAATTGAATAAAATAATTGAATTCAATAATTGAATAAAATAATTGAATTCAAAATTGAATAAAATAATTGAATTCAGTAATTGAATAAAAATAATTGAATTGAACCTAAGACAAATAATAAAACTTATATTATTACTAATTATTTCTCTTGTGACAAAAAGTAATAATATTAACTTGTTGCTAGTTATAAGTTAATTAGTTAATTAAGGTAATTATAACTTAAAAGAGTAATTAATTTTATAATTAGCATATAGAATTACAAATATATTCTCTATGTAAATTATTAATACATTAATTCTGAAAGGAAATTCTAATCCAATTTAAAATAATTTTATTATAATTATTATAATTATTATTTAAATTATAAACATTCATTAATTTTTATTTCTTAAGTAAATCTTGACGCAGTTCTTTTAATAAGATTAATAAATTATAAGATATATTTGATTCTGTAGTAGCTTTAAGAGATTAAAGATTAATATATGTAATAATATGTATATGTATAATATATATATATGTATATGTATATATCATATATGTATTTCACTAATAATATATATATATATATGGTATATATATGCCATATATATGTATGTATGTATGTAATAATATATGTATGTATGTCTCTCAACAATAATAATAATAATAATAATAATATGTATATATAATTAGCATGTCATATATAATAATAATAATAATAATATGTATGTATGTAAATAATAATATGTATGTATATGTATGTATATGTATAATAATATATGTATAATATGTAATACAGTGTGTGTCCAGGGGACCGGGGATTCTAGACACTAAAATTTTAAGTAAGTATCATATCTGTTAATATTATAAAGTGCAGAGGTTAAATTAATTTTATAATTCGTCGCTGTCAGGCAAATCTCGTAAATGCTTTAGTTAAAACTAAACTTAAAATACATGGAAAAGTACAGCAGTAGAATTTCCAGCAGATTTTCTAGAATGTGTAAGCAATATCAGAGCTGGATATTGGTAACGTACTTCCAAAAGAATTAACAAGTTCCAAAATACAGACCCAACATTCCACTTCCGACCTCCATTTATTTATTGCATCTATTTTTATACCATTTTTGGATGGTTAATATCAGCATTAGGAGAGGTTTCTAAAAAGAAATTTTTCTTCCTTGCAATTTGTCATATCGAACTGGTGTAATATTGCCATATGAAGATAAAAAGGTCAGTGTAACATTTACAAAGGAAGACCTCATAGGCTAATAGAAGATTTAGAAATTAAAAGCAGATGGGTTATGGAAGTTAAAAATGGCATCACAGCACAGATTGTCCAAAAGAAAACAGCAATAGACGGACTAGTTCTTGTTCGGTTGATCACAATTTACAAATATTTACATCTTGTTGCAAATGCTGGCAATTTTACCCGTCTACTGCTTCAGTAGAAAGAAGCTTTTCAACATTAAAACTTCTGTAAAGCTACTTGAGAAATACTATTGGAGATGAAATACCTACTGGACTTGCCCTCCTCTACATACATTGAAATATTGAAATAAAAACTGAAGACGTTATCTCGGAAATTGATATTTCTCAGCAAAGTTAACAATATAGGTAAGATGATTTTAGTAATTTATATAAATTACTCATTTTAAAAATTTAATATTTAGTCCTTCCACTTTATATATCTCTCCTGCTCTCTCTCTCTCCTGCTCTCTCTCTCTCACCTCTCTCTCTCTATATATATATATATATACTCTCTATATATTTTTTTTTGTCTGGCCCCCAAAAAAAAATTCTGGATACCACTATTATATATATATTATATATATATATATATATATATATATATATATATATATATATATATATATATATATATATATATATATATATATATATATATATATATATATATATATATATATATATAGGTCCTATTATGTTTTACGCCTCCGTCAATTTTGTTTTTTCTTAATTTTTTTTTTATACTGTTAGTATATGATACTAACAATGAATTTAAGTGGGGAGGAACAGGGTCAAAAAGTTTTAAATATTAAAAAAATGTAAATATTCAATAGAATCTTATCTTTGCGTACCTGCCAAACGTACAATGCTTACATTGTACGTTTAACGGTTTAAGTTTAACTACTCACCGACGGAAAATAGAAATTTCTTACTTGCAAATACCACTAAAATAAAAGAAACATACTTACGTTTCTTTTTTAATTTCGTTCAAAGGAAAATGTGTTCGAATTTATGCAATCGATATTAAAAACACACATTTACTCATAAATAAAAAAAAGACCTTCTAGACCTTCTAGAATCTATTGCGATTCCCTTCTCGATATTCTCAGTCGTGTCAAAGCGAGAGGTTCATTCATTTGATTTTCATTTTGGGGAACGAATGAAATCATATGGTGGCAAATCCTGTTAATAAAGTGGATAAAAGACGCTAGTCACTTTAATCTTGGAAATGAAATATCCGGTTCAGTTAAATTTTTTTGTGCACTCAATTCCTTTGACATCAATCAACATAATTTTGCGTCTGCCCTTAACTTGCCTCAACTGACACGTGAACAGACTTGAGCCTTATAAGCAACCGAAACAATTGTTCTCCGAACCCCGAACCCCCGCCATATCATTTCTAGAGTTCTTCTTGCACCTTTCCGAGGTTTTTCGAACAAATTTTGATAAACACTAGCTTCTATTCCATGTTCTCTGATTCACTATATATATATAAATATATATATATATATATTTATATTTATATTTATATATATATATATATATATATATATATATATATATATATATATATATATATATATATATATATATATATATATATATATATATATATATATATAATCACGGGAAAAATCTTATTATCTTGATATATATATTTGCTTTAACTAAAAAAAAATAAAAAAAAATTTTGATTGTCCAATTATACTGTGATATGAGAGAATAAAAGTTATATATAGGTATTCTTCTTCTAAAGCTTCTATTAACAATAAATTCATTTTATTTAATTTACATTCTCAAACGTGAACAAAAATTTCTATAGTCAATACGATGCTTGTGATAACTCGAGAGCCTACCTTTCTGAGAAGTTTAAAGTGATAAACAGGTGAGCGCGCAGGAATTTATTCATGGCGAAAACGAACATGAAGGCTTGCTGAAACTTAACAGCATGCAAATTCAGTGAGCGAGAGATAAGCGCATTTCGGGTCACAACAAATATTCGTTGTTTCGTTATTCTAATGACGAAGCGTGACGAAGAATTATGATTTTTTTTTTTTGCTATTAGAGTAATCGCGCTATAATCTTTCAGCTTTTAAAACTTTCTGAAAATAATGGGTGTAATTTTTCAAATATTAATTAAAATTCTTAATTATTATATATAATTAAAATAGTGCATCACGCATTGCAGAGAATTAAAAGCTTACTCAAGGACAGAAAGATTATCTTCACTAGTATTGTTCTCAACTGAAATAGCTTTGTTTGATGACTTAAAAATTCGATCGACATTGTATGATGAGGTGCGATACAGAAATTTCTTGAGGAGCAGAGGAGGACAGAGTTTATCTTCAAAAGAAAAATCGCTACTCTTATTTACTACTCCATATCAGATTTGCAAGTAAGATTTGTATTTCAATTGCATCAACTATATATATATATATATATATATATATATATATATATATATATAATAATGGGGATCATGGGGTTTGAGGATGGTTAGACCAAATATTTAGTAATTGTCACAAGATAAGAAGATAAGAAAGTTAGGAGGTATTTTTGAGAGAAAAATGTGAAGAAGTTGAGTTTTTAGAGAGTTGAATTTCACAAGGTTGAGGTGACCCCACAAGGCAATCCCATCCAGATCGGCAAAAATGGAATCGGAAAGCTGAAGTGGAGAAGCAACTCTAGAAGCGAAAGAGGAAGCAGATTTGAAATGAGTGGAATAATAAAGAGTTGAGTCATTTGTATAAGAATGAACAGAGTTAGATGAGCAGCTGAGAAAATCGTTAATGAAAAGTAAGAATAAAGTTGGAGATAAAACAGAACCTTGCCGAAAACTACAACTAACAGAAAAAGGGGAAGAAGTCACTACATCAACGAGTGTTAATATGGAGTGATAAGAGAGAAAACCTGACAAGAGTAAGCAAGGGGGAATTGGAATCCCAAAGGAAGGGAGCTTAGAAAGTAGTGAAGCATGTCATACTCGGTCAATAGCTTTCGATATGTCGAGCGCCACAACACAAGAGTCCCCATAGTCCCTAAGGGCAGAAGACCATAAATCAGTTTTTTTTTTGCTTTTTTACAGTTATCACCACCACTCACGGTCAGAGCCCTATTCGATGAGGGGGTGTTAAGATAGGAAAGTATGTCACAGTTGACATTGAGCGTTGAAAATCATACTGGTGATCAAAAAGGAGGGAATGAGATTACAGATGGTCCAGGAAGAATGAAAAGAATGAAATGAAAAGAATTTAAATAGAGTACAAGTGAGAGTTATAGGACGATGGTTAGAAGGATCAGAGCGGCTACTCTTCTTCGGGATCGGATGAACATATGCACGCTTATAGAACCGAGGGAAAGTGTTAGAATTAAGGCAAAGAGATCAGAGCTGAACAAGGACACTCCCCAGCTGGGAAGGAAGTTTCCTCAAAACAGGAGGAGGAATGCCGTCCGGGTACTAGCCTTCCTAACTTTTATAGACCTCAAGATCTCATGCACCCGAACATGTGAAATTACAGGAGTAGCCATGAGATACCTGAGAGAAGAAGGAGTAGGAGGGAAGTTTGCCAGAATCGTCTTGGGTGGAATTATATAAAAATTGGAGGCCGAATAGATTAGCCTTTTCAGAAGGAGCTAATAAGGGGAGGAATGGCAAATTTACAAAAGTTATTAGACATGTTTATGGCAAGAAGCCAGAAATTTTTATCAGTAAGAAATCCAAGGAGGTTATCTCACTTTCTTTTGGTAAAAGCACGTTTAGCCTGACGAATAATATCCCTGCAACGATTAAGTGCTGAAAGAAAATTAGCAAGAGTGATAGGAGAAGGAAAGTTTTTACATTTCCGATAGGCATTGTCTCTATTCTGAAGAGCACGAGAATAGGTGGCATCGAACCACGGATTGTGAGGAGAAAAAGATTTAGTAGAATAAGGAATTAATCTGCTCATTTCCTCGGACTTACGTCTCAGCAGTCACCGAAGCGTCCTCCGAGCAAGACACGATTCATACGAAGGATTGGTCGCAAAAGACCAACTCAATGCTTCCCGAGTAGCCCGATTAAAGTGCCAGAAAGTACGTTTAGGGCATGGTGGAGCTGCTGGAGAGAAAGTGTTATAATTAAGAGCTAGAAGATCGTGGCCAGAGTTACAGATAGGAGGGAAAATTGTGTATTTATTGTAGGAAAGGGAAATGTTGAAAAAAAGGTAAAGAGTGTTCAAGAAGTAATTGGGCAAGACGATCTGGAATGTGTGTAGGTTCCGTAATCAACTGTTCCAGATCGTTGAGAATACTGAATATATTGGCCTCCTTCCCACCTGTATCAGTATAAGAGGAGCCCAACCACTCAGTGCGGTGTACGTTGAAGTTCCTTAGTTGAGGACCTCAGCAGTTGGAGGAGAAGTAGTAAGTCTCTGGAGAGGTAGTAAGATACAGTATTTAAAGAGAGTCTGAAAATCTTTTCCATTAGGAGAGCAGTAGCAGAAACACTAGATAATGGTAGTAGTAGGATGAAAGATCTTAAGCCATAGAATATCGAAGTTAGGAGACTCAAGGTTTTCGAGACGTGTTGAAGGAGTGTTAAGATTCATATAGGCGCAGACTCCACCATTGAGTCGAATTTGTGAAAAAAAAGTTGTTGTTAGAGATATTAAGTTTATTAGAGAAAGAATCCCTAGATAGTTGGGTCTCAGACAGAAGTAAGAGGTTAAGATGTGATACTCTGCAGATTCGAAGTTAGCTTCTACGACACGGACATTTTCAAAGTCAATGGAGAGACCTCCATCCGCCCCACCATCATCCCCACGTCCACACAGTCTTGTCATTCGTACAGCCACGCACCCACACACACACCTACACATACCTACACCCACACACAAATACACCTACACAAAAAACAATATTAGACACCTACATTAAAACCTTAATACTAAAATTTGTGAAAATTTATGTTTATAAAAATGGATATATATATATATATATATATATATATATATATATATATATATATATATATATATATATATATCTATACACACATATATACTCTCACACCCCTGTCCACGTATATCTCTCCCCAGCACTCTCCTCTCCTCTCTCCTCTCACACTCTCCTCCTCCTTATATATATATATATATATATATATATATATATATATATATATATATATATATATATATATATATATATATATATATATATATATATATATATATATATCATAGAATTCAAAAAAGCTTATAAATTATATCCTTAAATTAAAAAACATAAAATTGAACATTTAAATTCAGAGATTTTTTTAAATATCCCAGTTATTTACTCAGTATTGGTGTGTTATAATTCATATACGCAGAAAAAGTTAGCTTAAAGCAATTTTGAATGCAGTGGGGCCTCATGCTCTTTCTGTGTGCATTTGCGTGTGTGTGTATGTGTTTGTGTGTGTGTGTAGCCAATAATGTGTGTGTGTGTGTAGTAATTATTCGGGTGGGGTTGTGTGTGTGTGTGTGTGTGTGGTGTGATATATATATACTTTATATATATATATATATATATATATATATATATATATATATATAAATATAAATAAATGTATATAAATATATATATATATATATATATATATATATATATATATATATATATATATATATATATATATATATATATATATATATATATATACAAGCAGAGTAAAAATATACCAGAACTTTTAACTAAACTTTATTATCGTATGTCATACAACATATTTCACAATACCACCTTCAAACCACCTTCCTTGGGTTGTCACACATTTCTGCCAGCGCTTGAACCACTGCTCGAAGCATCGCTGTAAGCCATCTTTTGTTACCTCTTTCAACATAAGCGTCGAAGCACTTTGAATTTCTTATGCTGACTGAAATCGTCGTCCTTTTAACAGATCCTTCATGCAAGGGAAAAGGTAGAAATCAGCTGAAGCCAAATCTTGGGAGTAAGGAGGTTGAGAAAGCACAGATTCGTGGCTGCTCGTCAGATATTCAGAGACCAAGAGTGAAGGGTGTCCCGGGGCATTGTCATAGTGCAATACCCAATTTTTCGCTTCCCAAAGCTCAGGATGTTTGCGTGGGATTGCGCCACGAAAACGACGGAGAATATCAATTTAGTATGCTTAGTATCTGTAGGACTCTGAGGTATGAGCTGAAAGTGCACGAGACCTTTAATGTCAAAGAAGACCTCCAGTATGACCTTTCTCTTGGGGTGATCTGCTCGAACCTTTTGCTTTCGTGTGAACTCGGAGATCTCCACTCAGAGGTCTGGCGCTTTGCTTGAGGGTCGAACAGGTAAACACCACGTCTCGCCGCCAATTATTACCCTATTCAGCAATTTTTGATCCGTATCCACCATAGCAATAACCTCTCCGCTTATGTGGGCCCACTTTTCACACTGTTTCTGGGTGAGGAATCTTGGGATAAGGTGCGCACACAGCTGTGAATGTTTAAGTCTTGTGCGAGGATCACGTAACAACTGCCATGAGAAATTCCGACAATATTGGCAACATCAATGATGGTTTGCCTACTGTCAGTTCTGATTACTTCCCGTATTCTAGCAATGATGTCATTATTACGAGCTGTTGATGGTCTGCCGACACACTCATCATCTTCCAACGACTCCCGCCCTTCTTTAAAGCGGGTATACCACTCATAAACTCGGGTTCGCGATAAAGATTCATCACCATACAACTTCTTTATAAAATTGAATGTTTCTGTAAACGTTTTCCTTAATTTTACACAGAATTCTGCTCAAAGTGGCCCATTCTTGATTAACACTTTCCGACAGCACACAATGACAGTGTCTCAAAGCAAACTGAACTGTAAACACGGACACATTTTAAGAGCTGTCATACGTTGCTGATGCACATCCTTACATGCCTGCGGACAAACACGCGCTTATTACATTGTAAGATATGAAGACATTGGAATGTTCCGGTATTTTCTGATTTTACCTCGAATATATATATATATATATATATATATATATATATATATATATATATATATATATATATATATATATATATATATATATATATATATATATATATATTCTATATATATACTATATATATATTAAGCCGGGTTGAAAACATACAAAAGTTGTAGTGCAGATTTGAAACAACTTTATTTTGGTGCTCACTTCAGATACAAACTGAAATGTGTTAAAAGTAAGTTCTTCAAGATTTGTTTTCATACCCCAACTTTACCTTGAATTTTTTATTTAAAAACAAAAATATATATATAGCCAGATATACAGTATAGCTTAAATATCCTTACATTCTTACATGCTAAACAACCTGCATAGTACAAAATCTCATAGAAAATCAGATTTTGTCTGTACTGTAAGGTATTTCGATTCGAGAATGTTTGGTTTGTAGTATTGCACCATGTCGAGAGGTATGACCAACGACCCTACTAGAAACAGCGGAAACATTTTTGACATTTCTTTCAACATCGACCGAATGACACGGATACTTTGGTAGGAGAATTTGTTGATTACTAACCAAAATATCATCACTAATATCATCAAGAAGAGGTGGGGGGGGTGATAGGAGTACTCCCCCAGTCTATCAGTTCCATGTAGGAAGTGGCGTTGAGATTGACGTTTAGCTGCCTTTTATCAAAGCAGCGAACTTGCACATTGGTGGAGGAAATTTTCTTTCTTTCTTGAAGAATTTGTTGACATGAAAATCTTCTTATTGTTTCCCGTTCATCTGCAACACCAGCTAGCAACAAAGTTTTCTGGATGACAAAAATAGGAGTTGCTTAGGAGCACTGGAGAAATGATTTCTGATCCCTAAGGAGAAAGTTTTGATACTGTGATACCATAAAGTGAAAATTCTTTGCACCATCTTGACAGAAGGGATGGGAGCGGATATAGAACCATATGGGGGCATATACAAGTTCAGTACGAATCGTACCAAACACCTCAGATCATCAGATGCGGATTCTGTTGAAACGTACAATCGAAGCAGTCTGTTAGCTTTAGTTAGCCACCTTGCATGGTTTTAAGGCACCCGGCTGTGCAGTTTTCAAATACCTCATATTATTATGATCTGCATTTTGTACCCCTTGCTGAATTAATATATAGATTTTTAGTAAATACAGCTGGTCAGAACTTAGATCTTTCGTAACTGTTTCAGGAACATCAACTACAGAGCCTGGAATTGGTTGAAAATTAATGATGGGTTTGGTCTGAGGATCAAATGAGAGCAGTTTGGTTATAGGTCCTTCATGTGACGATGGGCCAGTTGTCTTCCCATCAACAACACTAAATAACTTCCTGAGTGGCAGTTCATTAAAATGCAACATGCATATGAGCCATTGAAGTGGTCTTTTAAGATGTAACTCCAACAGTGTGATTATTTCATTCTTGTTACCCGTATTCACAGGAGTTCCATCGCAAATCACTGCTCTTAAAGTCTCTGCAGATCTTGTTCGTTCAATAATACCCAGAATTTCATTAAATACATCTCGAGATCTTCCTGAGTTAGGATTAACGTGATCGATGTAACATGCATCTGGAAATGACACTAGCACGTAATGTTCTTCTCTAACTTTTCTACGCACACCTCCAGTATCGACAAGTGTTTCATCTATCTTTGTTGATACCAATGCAGACCATACCTCTGTGTTGCAGCAAATGCTCCTCTGACTGTTTGTCTCTCCAGTATTTTCTTTGGCGTTGTAACTTACTTGGATCAACAACGTTTTTGGTGACAGATCCAAGGTCCTTGAGGGCAGCATTAACTATGAGACATGCATCTCTATTGCTCACATTTGTCCTCTCTAATGCTTTACACAACTCAGGATACTGGTTTCTATTTTGAGGGTGACATTCTTCCATTTCTTCTGAGATTCTAAGGAAAATGATTCTTCTAGCACATCACTCTCACTGCCTGATAATTCAACTGAACTTACACATTTTTGCGTATCTTTGTGTCTCATCTTACTTTCAAATGTCAACCGTTTCCTTTTCCTTTCCTGAAGTTTCATGTTTTTCTCTATTCTTTCCTTGTCCACCTTTCCTATTATCATGCGTCTTGAAGTGTTTTGATCAAGCCAAAATTGCCATTCCAATGCAGGGATTTTCTTTTCATTGGGACATTGACATGATTACGTTCAACTATACCATTATGAACACACTTGCACGCGCTAATGTCGAAAAGACGAGAAAATGATTTTATTTTATCTTGATATGTTAGAGAAGATTGTTTATTTCTTGAATATTTCATCAAATCATATTGACATTCACTATTAGTCTCTTCACTTTCACTATAACACTTTCAAATTCTATTGTTTGAATGCCTATTTATTTTATATGCCTTTAACTTCTGTTGCCACCATTTGCTAGATGAGTAACACTGGCATCTTTGTTGACTACTTGATGGAACTTGTAGGCTCTAAAAACATCCTCAGCCAGTGGTAGCTGATTTTCGACAAGTGGTTGTGGATAACCGAATATTGCATGCCTGTCTTTATGACTTGTTGCACATGCCATGATACGTCTTGCAATAATAGTAATAAACACTGCACCCACAGGACTTATCTCAAACGTCGAATAGTCTGGATCTGAAATGAGACAGAAATAGCTCTCAATTAGTATTAAAACCAAATTTTGAAGAACAAAGCATATAAAATTCATAACTTAAAAATAGTAAAAAACGGTCAAAACCCCAAAAAATAGTTATGCCTAGACATTGAGTAAATGCAAAATGATTTTTGTCCCACTACAGGGAAGCCAAGGAGCACCAATTTGACCATGTTTGGTTATCCCACCAAAATTCAACCCAGCTTAATATATATATATATATATATATATATATATATATATATATATATATATATATATATATATATATATATATATATATATATATATATATATATATATATTATATATATATATATATATATATATATATATATATATATATATATATATATATATATTCTGATATGAGTGAATTTAATAATCAAGTTAATCTAAATATAAATTTAATTAAATTATAATTTACTCTTACAAATATTAATTTCGTATTCCATAATTTAATTTATTCATTAGCAGGTCACTTCTTAATTAAAATTTTACCTTTTTCAAAATTGTTATTACTATCTCATTTAACTAGCAAATGACGTTTTTATTTCTTCTTATTACTTCTCTTAACAACTTCAATTGCCTCTCGTAAAGCATTGAAATTGAAGGATAATTAAATTAAAATTAAAAAAAAAAAAAAATAAGATAAAAATGAAAAAAATAAATGTTTTTTTTCAGCAATTTTATTGTATGAAACACATTTTGAATAGAATTAATTGCATAGACAAGCGTTGATGAAGTTTTAAAATACTTGAAGATATTTAAATGTTTATTAGATACTTGAAGATCTTTAAAATACTATAAGTTGCTTGAAGATCTTAAAATGTTTATGATACTTGAATATATTTAAATGTTTATTAGGTACGCTAAGATATTTTAAAAAAAGGTAAATAAATTGTTTGAAGATCTTAAAATGCTTATGAAACTTGAATATATTTAAATATGTATTAGGTACTCGAAGATACTTAAAAAACTAAAAATTGTTTGAAGATCTTAAAATATTTATGTAACTTGAAGATCTTTAAATGTTTATAAGATAATTGATTCTTAAATGTTTATATAAAATATACATTTAAAAGATATTCCTGAAGATCTCAAATTTTTTATTATTTACTTGAATTTCTTTAACAATTTATAGAATAATTGAAAGAAAAGTTTTAAAATTTTAATAAAATATTTATGAAATTAAATGTTTCTTTTAAAACTTTGCAAGACATTTGAAGATCTTTAAATATTTATAAGTTTCTTGAAGATCTTTAAAATATTAAATGCTGCTTGAAAATCTGTAAAACATTTATGATACTTAGAGATTTTTAAATTATTATAAGAAACTTGAAGATCTTTAAATGTTTATAAGATTTGAAGTTCTTTACATGTTTGTAACATCTAAAATCTTTAAATATTTAAAATATTATAAGAAACTTGAAGACCTTTAAATGTTTATAAGATTTGAAGTTCTTTACATGTTTGTAACTTCTAATTATCTTTAAATATTTATAGGATTATAAGAAACTTGAAGATCTTTAAATTTTATAAGATTTGAAGTCTTTACATGTTTGTAACTAAATATCTTTAAATATTTAAAGGATTTTAAGAAACTTGAAGACCTTTAAATGTTTATAAGATTTGAAGTTCTTTACGTTTGTAACCTAATTATCTTTAAATATTTATAGGATTATAAGAAACTTGAAGATCTTTAAATGTTCATAAGATTTGAAGTTCTTTACATGTTTGTAACATCTAAATATCTTTAAATATTTAAAGGATTATAATAAACTTGAAGACCTTTAAATGTTTATAAGATTTGAAGTTCTCTGCATGTTTGTAACTAAATTATCTTTAAATATTTATAGGATCATAAGAAACTTTAAGATCTTTAAATGTTTATAAGATTTGAAGTTCTTTACATTTGTAACATTTAAATATCCTTAAATATTTATAGGACACTTTATCTTCCTTGAAAATCTTTTTAAAAGATCATATATTGCTTAAAAATCTTTAAAACACATGATTTTTAAAGTTTTTAAAGTGTTTATAAGAAACTTCATCTTTAAATGCTTATAAGATTCGAGATTATTTATATGTTTGTAAATTACTTAAAGATCTTTGTATGTTTATCAAAATATTTAAACTTGATCTTTAAATGCTTATAAGATTCGAGATTCTTTACATGTTTGTAAAATACTTATAAATCTTTAAATGTTTATAAAAAATATGTTTAAAAGATACTTGAATGTCTTTTCATCTATTTTAATTTTTAAAAACTTCAAGATCTATAAACATTTATAAAATAATTGAAGATTTCTAAATATTTTTAACAATTTGAAGATATTTACATGTTTATAAAATATTTCAAGGTCTTTCATTTTATAAAATACTTAAAGATCTTTATATGTTTTTATGTTTTAAAGATCCTTGGACATCTTTAAAAAATGTACAGATCTTCAAGATCTTTGAATGTTGATATAAGATCATCATTCAGTATTAAATAAGAATCCAAACTAGCAGACAGCAATATATATATAATTATATATATATATATCTCATTCCCTCTTCCATTATTTATTAAAACTAAACAATAACACACAAATATATATATATATATATATATATATATATATATATATATATATATATATATATATTTTTTTATATATATATATATATATATATATATATATATATATTTTTTTCTCTATATATATATATATATATACTCTTTATAACTGCTCACTCTTCTGCTCCTCCATGCTCATATATATATATATATATATATATATATATATAGGCTATTCAGTAGGATCTTTATATGTCTATTAAAATTTTGTATTTTTCCCACTTTAGAAGGTATTTTGTTTTAACCAATAAGCATAAAGATTAAAGTTGCTAGTCGCTTCAAACGGTTGTAATAGAATAAATTAATTTTAAGACCCATTAAGTTTAGGTTATAAGTTTTGTTAATTATACATAGTAAATTCATGTCTACCTAACCAAACCTATCATAACCTTACTGATTTTCCGAATGTAAAAAGAAATGATATATGAAAACAACGACTAACGTTGCTAATAAAAATATCGTACATTTGGCAGAGCTGCTTCTAGGAATATGAAAACATCGATTAATTTTAAAATCATATCGATTTTTTTTAGAGTCTGTTGACCTCAATTATTATCAAGAAGTAAATTATAAATAACATTTTCTTTGCAGTAAATGTAAAAAATGTTAGACAGTCTTATCTAATTCGAACGTATTATTTCAAAGAAGTAAACTGCAGTATGGAGAAATTTATCAGAAAAAAAAAAAATAAAAAAAATTTGTTTTCTATTTCCATTGAAAATTTTTACTTATTTTCTCACAAAAAATTACAGGAGAAAGATCGCATCGAATGTCCATATATATATATATATATATATATATATATATATATATATATATATATATATATATATATATATATATATATATATATATATATATATATATATAGATGTTAAATATTGCATAATATTTAAATATATAGATGTTAAATATTGCATAATATCGCAATTATATAAGATGTTAAAGAAAAGAACATATTGAAGAAGGTAAAAGTGTACCTTCTCTGGGATTGGTTTTCACCATGTTGCGCGTGAGGACAATATGCCCGGTGCTTGCTCTAGCTGAGCTATCCTCAGGCAGTTGGTCTTTGCAGCACCTGTTATGTATTGGCACCTTTAACATCTTGTTGCGATATTGTAATATTTAACATCTAAAATATAAAGAACGAGAGATAGGACGGGACGGACACCTGGTGATGTCGCCTTGACGGGAACTCAGTTGCTTTATAACTGTTCTTGAATCAAGTTTTTTAGCTCAGTTGTATAGCACCGGGCATATTGTCCTCACGCGCAACTTGCGGGGGTGGTTCAATCCCAGAGAAGGCAGTTAATTCTTTTACCTTCTCATTATATATTTATTTCTTTAACAACATATATATATATAATATATATATATATATATATATATATGAATAATAATAATAATGTAATAATATGTAATTATGTAATATGGCATATGTGTGAATAATGTGTGTGTGTGAGGCTGTGTGAGTGTGCATGTGTTTGTGTGTGGCACAGTCTGAATGTTCAACTGAGTTCTCATTTTGTATGCAATGCATGCATGCATTATGCAGTGTGTCTGTGCAATGCATGCAATGCAATACATGCACATGCAATACATGCATGCATGCATGCATGCAATGCTGCTGTATGCAGCCACATGCATGCAGCCATGCAATGCATGCAATGCATACATACATACATACAATACATACATACATACATATCTAGCTGTATAGATCTCTCGATATCATCTCGTTTCATAATCCTTCGACATCAGCTTCTTTATATCAGACATATCAGACAATTATTTTTATATTTTATTGTTCTTACATCTATATAATCCTTTCTCCCTTCCCCCCTTTGCCCCCTCTCTTAATCAAAATTGGGGGTTTTACAAAGGGCTTTTAAAGAACTTTACGTTCGCTCATAACGTTGAAGCTTTTTCAATTAGGAAGATAGTAGGAATTTTAATACGTGTTTTAAAGGAGTTTGTTTCATTAGTTTCAAGACGTTTTTTTTTGGCTTCCTATCCAAATTTATTTAAGAGTCGGGGAGTGGTATTTTTATTCTTCTTCTTCTTCTTCTTCTTCTTTTATTATGCGCTAATTTTATTATTATTATTATTATTATTATTATTATTATTATTATTATTATTATTATTATTATTATTATTATTATTATTATTATTATTATTATTATTATTATTATTATTATTATTATTATTATTATTATTATTATTATTATTATTATTTCTTATGGCAGTAGTAGTAGTAGTAGTAGTAGTAGTAGTAGTAGTAGTAGTAGTAGTAGTAGTAGTAGTAGTATAAATATCAATAAATATTTATAACATTGTTTTTTTCTTGATTCCAAATGCACTTTCAGACAAAATATATATATATATATATATATATATATATATATATATATATATATATATATATATATATATATATATATCATATATATTTCTAGATGCAAAATATATATATATATAAAAAAGCTTTTAAAATTTGATAACATCAGAAGAATTTTTAAATTTACTAAAAATTATAAGTTAAAAAATTATTTTTCAAAAATTAATTTATATTTTCAAAAGTGAAAATAAAAATATGAAAACCTTAAAACTTTTATTTTAAAAATTCCATTAAGAAATAAATAATTCAAGAAAGCTGACCTTTATGAAATGAAAGCTGATTACAGGTTCTGAAAATATTGAAGGTTTTACTCTTGAATTATTTATGTAACGTTATAAGATAACAGTTCTTCTTGAAAATGTTTATGAACTTTTAAATACGTTTTTTGATAGCTTAAAGTTTTAGTTACATTGTTATATCACGTTTCGTTAGCATAATTTGGGATGTAGTGTTAGGTTAGGTTAGGGATTTATCAAACTATATTATGTCACTTTAAGTTTGATCGAACTAAATTAAGTTACTTTAAGTTTCGTCAAACCATATTAAGTATCTTTGATTTGAGCTAACTTACTTAAGTAAATTTTGATCAGACTAAATTAAGTCACTATAGACTTGATCAAACTAAAAATTAAGTCACTTTAGGTTTGATCAACTTAAAGTTAATTCACTTTAGGATTGATTAAACTAAATTAACTCTCAGTACTTTTCATCAAAC
>JABUQX010139841.1:52500-55926 GCA_015478945.1 Trachelipus rathkii
GATACGATAATGATAATGATAATGATAATGGTAATGATAATGATAATGACAATGAGACACACACACACACACACACACACACACACACACACACACACACACACACACACACACACATTAATATTACACACAATAATAATAATAATAATAATAATAATAATAATAATAATAATAATAATGGGTACACACACACACACACACACACACAATAATAATAACACACACACACACACACACACACACACACACACACACACAATGATTAAAGAAAATAATTCAATATATCGCTAAAATTTAAGGCTTAATTAATAAAACTTAGATATTATATGTCACGGGAAACTCCCCTCATGGTTTTCTAGAACTTAGTGACCAAGTAATATGATAGTATACCACCTTTTACTGTAATAAAAAAAAGATAGCTGTAATGCATCATATTACATCGAGATATACCGCTAATTTTCATTCTCAAATCAATACCCTTACAAATATGAATATTACTTGACCTATAGTAAAATATTTTGAAGTTTAAAATAGATGAATTCGTTTGGGCTCAATAAACTCCAATTCGACATTTCCAATTTTGACATATTACACCGAGCAGGAAATTATTTTGATTTGAGGCTGGCTGAGTCACTCTTAATAAAAAGCACAAACCAATTGGTTATAACCATCAAGTACAATGAAATGGAATATTTTTTTTAACATTTTTTAGGTTTGATTAGATAGAATCTCTCTATTGATATAATTATTATTTTCGGATTTTAGATTTAATGTTAGTTATAATATTTTAATTTCCTACTTCACTTTATATTTAAATAACATTTATTTTGTTTTATCAATTGTTAAATTAGTCTAGAACAGAACTTCTCTCTGATGAAGTGTCTTGGCGAAATGTTAGAGTAAAAGTTCAAAAAGCAGTTGTTCTATTCTATTCTAGCATAGTCTACAAAAAATATCTATCATGAAGCGGTTGATACCTATAGAAAATTGGAAAAGGCGTGCAAATCTCATAATAATAATAATAATAATAATAATAATAAAATAATAATAATAATAATAATAATATTACAATACACAAAGTTTTTTGCCCACCCACAATAATAATAATAGTAATAATAATAATAATAATAATCTTAATAATAACAACAATACACACACACACACACACACACACACACACACACAATAATAATAATACACAATTACAATAATATAATAATAATAATAATAATAATAATAATAATAATAATAATAATAATAATAATAATAATAATAATAATAATAATAATAATAATAATAATAATAATATTATAATAGAATCACAATCATAATACTAATACCGAATAACCCTAACAATAATAATGGAAAAGCAGCTTCACCGAATATGACACACACACACAATAATAATAATAATATACATAATATTATTAGCAATAGTGTTGAAAATACGATAAATATATGTTAAAATAATAATAGCAATAAATAATAAAAATAATAATAATAATAATAATAATAATAATAACAATAATAATAATAATAATAATAATAATAATAATAATAATAATAATAATAATAATACACACACACACACACACAATATAATCATAATCATATAATCATAATCATGTTCATAATCATAATCAAAATCATAATCATAATCATAATCATAATAATAATAATAATAATACACACACACACACACACACACACACACACACACAATACACACACACATACAATAATAATAATAATAATAATATTAATAATACACACACACACACACACACAAATAATAATACACACATACACACACACACACACACACACACACACACACACACACAAATAATATCAAGTATAGCATATGTTATGTTATATATAAGGTTATGTATAAGCGCGTTATTATAATAGTATGTTGCTATACGCGTTGCTGCTAAGGTTATATTATACATAGCAGTAGTATATATATAAGTTATATATATATATATATTTATATATATATATATATATATATATATAAGGTTATATATATATATATATATTATTACATATATATATATGCGCATAAGGTTACATATACGTAATATATATATTATATATTACTGGTTGGCTGGGCTACAAGGTTAAGGTTACAGTTGTGGAAGAAGCAGCAAGCTGTTGCTGTTGGCTGGCTACAAGGCTACTGCTACATACATATTATAAATAGCTTCTATTGCTGGCTATTGCTAAGGTTACAAGGTTATACTAAGTAAAGATACTGCTGGCTATTGCATGCTATACAGTGGTATAGGCAGCATATATACATATTAAGGCTACAAGTTGATATATATTTCATATACATATATATATACAGATAGCAGCGTAGATAGTATATATAGAGTAGAGTATATATATATATATATATATAGTATATATATATATATATATATAAGAGTATATATATATATATATATATATATATATATATATATATTAATTTAAATTATTTTAAAGTTCTCTTGTTTTGTGTAAATATTTTCCGTTCGTTGTTTGTAGATTCAAGAAGGGGGGAAAAAATTCAACCAAAAAAAAAATTAATTTTTTATTACATTCCTTCCTTCAAGAGTCTCGACAGTCTTCTTCTTCTTCTTCTTCTTCTTCTTCCTTTTACTTTCTCATCATTTTTCTTCTTCTTCCTTTTTCTTCTGACTTCTTCTTCTTCTTCTTCATTTTCATTTTCATTTTCATTTTCATTTTCATTTTCATTTTCATTTCTTGTTCTTTTTCTTTTTCTTTTTCTTTTTCTTTTTCTTTTTCTTTTTCTTTTCTTTTCTTTTTCTTTTTCTTTTTTTCCTTTCTTGTTCTTCTTTTCTTGCCCCGTCTTGTCCTCCTTCCTGTCCCTCTTCCTTCCGTCCCTCTCCCTGTCTCCTTCCCTGTCCCTGTCCTCCCTGTCCTCTCCTGTCCTTCCTCCTGTCCCTCCTCCCTGTCCCTCCTCCTGTCTCCTCCTGTCCTCCTCCTCAGACCTGTCCTCCTGGTCCCTCCTCCCCTCCTCCTCCTCCTCTCCCCTCTCCCCCCTCTCCCTCCCTCTCCCTCTCCCTCCCTCCCCCCCCTTCTTCTTCTTCTCTCTTCTTCTTCTTCTTTCTTTTTCTTTTTCTTTTTTCTTTTTCTTTTTCTTGTTCTTCTTCTTGTTCTTGTTCTTGTTGTTCTTCTTGTTCTTCTTCTTGTTCTTCTTCTTGTTCTTCTTCTTCTTCTTCTTCTTCTTCTTCTTCTTCTTCTTCTTCTTCTTCTTCTTCTTCATTTTAATTTTTTACTAATAAGACACTCATTTTTCGTTTTTTTCTATTTTTTTTTTAATCTCGCCCCACCCAAACTGAGAGCCTCAGACCCTAATTTATGGAATGTTTCATGTTAAGTCAAAAGTTGAAACGTGGCGCTCGGAAAATTATA
>JABUQX010139842.1:0-5000 GCA_015478945.1 Trachelipus rathkii
TTCATTTCCGCCACCATTCATTCCATTCCATTCCATTCCTTTTCACCACTCTCTCTCCCTCTCCTCTCCTCTCTCTCTCTCTCTCCATATATATATATATATCTCCTACTCTCACTATATATATATATATATATATATTGATAATTTCATTTTCTAAAATTAATACAGAGTGAAAGAAGACAAAAACATTTTTTTGAGAAAAGAATTAAAACATTTGTTTTACATTTAAATTCAGTAATTTAATTAAATTTATTGTTGAATTACTTCTAAAACAAAAAACATTTAAAGGCACCATGGATGAACAACATCAAGCAAAAGTGGAGTTGTTCCGGAGGTCGTTTGGTGGTGCACCAATTTTTCAGATCCATTGATTGTAATTATTAGGATTGAATTCCATTTTAGAATGATGAGCGAATAACAAATAGTCAGGACTCTAGACTTACAGTTATACATACACACACACACCTACACACACACACACACACACACACACACATATATATATATATATATATATATATATCTCTATATATATGTGTGTCACTAGATATATATATATATATATATCTCTCTCTCTATATATATATATATATATATACTCTCTCTCTCATATATATATATATATATATAAAAATACTATATATATATATATATATAGATATATATATATATATATATATATATATATATATATATATATATATATATATATATATTTATATATATATATATATATATATGCTCTTTACTTTACTTTCTCACCTGACCACCCAATCAGGCTAGGCCATACCCTTCCAAATACCCAGCCGACCCAACCAGCCCAGAGATCTTCCAGGGATGAAATGTTCCAGATTGCTCTGGGTTGAGAGTTAGATAGACAGGAGAGTAGAAAGTGGGATGTGTTTTCCGGGACCTGGTTACAGTTTGGACATATTTGTAGTGGTTTGGTTGAGGTTGAATCTGTATTTGCAATATTTATAGTTTGGGTGGGTGTCCGCATCTTAATTTATTAGGATGACTGACTTGGTTCTTGGTAGTAGGTTAATTCTGATGCTACTTCTAGAGGATGTTTGTTAAAATGTTGTTTGGTGATCTGCGTCTTAGGTAGTTTTTTCTATTAGTGTCGTGTGGATTTGTTTGGTGTATAATGTATTTGGTGAAGGATGTTCTTTGGAATTTCTTTGTTGTGATAGAATTGAGCTGGTGAAGAAGGGGGTTGTTTGAGTCTGTGGTGGAGGATGGGGTTGGAGAGGGCGATGTGGCATGGGTGTTGGGGAGTTTTGAGTTTGGTAGTGCCGCCTACCATGTCAGTTGTGTGCCTCATGGTGTATTTTGTTTCTTCGTGTAGGTGTTATTGTGGTGTGATTAATGTACATCCTGCTAAGATTCTTAGTGCTTTGTTTTGTGTTTTTTGGAGTTTCTTTATGTTGTTTTTAGTCAGTAATGTGTGCCAAAGTTGAGGTAGTTTGAGAGTTTAGGCGTATGTGTTGTTTGTAAATGGTGGTGGATGTATGTATTTGTGAAGACTATACCGGCGATGGTTCTTAACATAATTCCAGCTGTTTGTATTGAAGTGTATTTGTCCATGTATTTTGTAGAGGTGAAATGAGTGTCAAGAGCTACTCCGAGATTTTAGGAGTTTTGTTGAGGTATGGCAATGTTGTTTTAGAAGTAGAGCTTGGGGGGGGGGGGGCTGCCAAGTTAGCGGTCGAGGGGGGATTAAGGGGTTGGGGGGTTTGGTTGGTTGTTTGGTTTAGAAATGTTTAAAGTTGATTGCTGTATTGTTGCGCTAGGTTTGTGGCAGTGTTTAGGTTCTGGTGTGTAATGGCTATGTTAATGTCGTCAGCTTAGGTTGTTATGTTTATGTGGTCTGTTTGTGGTGTGGGAGGTTAGCTGTGAATAGGTTGAATAGTGTGGGGATAGGATTGCGCCTTGGGGTACTCCGTTATTGATGTTTATGCTGTTTGGGATTTTGTATTGTTTGTTTGCATTTATGCTGTTCTTTCTGCTATGAAATTGGAAATCTATTTCTTTTCTTTATATATATATATATATATATATATATATATATATATATATATATATATATATATATATATATATATATATATATATTAATATATATATATATATATATATATATATATGCTATGCTGCTAATAATATATATATATATATGTATATATATATATATATGCTCATGTATATATATGGAGTGATAATTAGGTTTAGAGCGACCAGCTATCATCAGTCCATATCTCAAAAGAACTACAAAACCACAAAAGGAGAAAAAGAATACATTAACAAGGAATCTTGTCAATTTTAAGAGACGGAAAATGTAAAAAAAAAAAAAAAAAAAAAAAATATATCTCAAAAACTAACAAAAGCTACAGCGAAAAGGAATACATTTTTGGAATCCTGGTAAAATTTTACATAGGAAAATGTAAAAAAAAAAAAATAAAAAAATTATTGTTAATAATTATAGTAATATGATTAGAAAGCCTATTTAGAGACCTTTTATTGGTTACTCGTTAAAATAAATAGACTTTCTATTAAATTTTGTTTTTTTTTTACTAAAGGAATACCCAAGATTAATCCGCACCGATGGCAGGAGTCAGGGGTCTCTCGGCCTTCCGGGGAACTACAGGGGTAGGACTAATTCCCCCCCTCCGGGGAGGGTCTCCGGAACCCCGCTCTTTGGTATTTGGGTGTCGCGGGGGTTCCTCCGCCCCTCCCCTACGGGGTATGGAAACGTCCCCCCTGTGTTCCCCGTCGGCTCGAGCCCCCTAAAAAAAAATAGCCAATATTTATTTTATTTATTTATTTATTTATTTATTTTTTACATTTTCCTAACTAAAATTTTACAAGGATTCCAAAAATGTATTCCTTTTCGCTGTAGCTATTGTAGTTTTTGAGATATGATTTTTTTTTCATTTTTTTTTTTTTTTTTTTTACATTCCACTCATATGAGATTCAACAGTATTCGCTTTTTCCTATTAACTATTGTAGTTTTGAGATATGGATTGTGGCTCTTGTACTCTAAGCTTTCAAATAAATTAATATATATATATATATATATATATATATATATATATATATATATATATATATATATATATATATATATATATATATATATATATATATATATATATTAGATGGGACATTAGAGATATGGGGAGACAGTAAAAAAAGCCACATGGGCCTATCAAGACTGCCCCAGTCAGCCCACTGCAAACATGCTCATGCAAAATCCTGAAAGTATCTTAGAGCTTGTCAATATGTTGTGACACAAATTCTGGTGAAGCAGTCAAGAGCTAATGATATATAAATGCTTGATGCCCAAATACATCCATACATTAATAACTAAAGTGCCATTCCACACATACCATCTATATACTTCAAGCACCAAATAATTTCCCCTTACTTCATCCAATATATCCATTCCTTATCCATATATATATATATATATATATATATATATATATATATATATATATATATATATATATATATATATATATATATATATATATATATATATATATATATATATATATATATATATATATATATATATATATTTTTATATATATATATATATATATACCTCTTTTAAGAATATCAAATGACAACAAAGTTATTAATCAAATGCAAATCGATATATATTTATCGATTTTTTGATATAGCGATATTTTAAAAATTTCGGCATCCCTAGACTGATAAGGAACTACTATAAATATGGTAGGGCGTGATGGTCTTCATTCAGTTTATATTGACCTTCAGTCCATTTATTCCATTCCATCCGTGTCTCTCTCTCTCTCCACCTCTCTCTCTCTCTCTCTCTCCTCTCTCTCTCTCTCTCACTCTCTCTTTCCTCTCTCTCCTCTCATATATGCTCACTATATATGTATATGTATATATGTATATATGTATCTCTCTCTCTCTCCTCAAATAGTGTCCTGTGTCTTATCTTAAAACTATTAATGCTGGTAAAACAGATACATTGCTGGAATGCTGGTCCAAAGTTTGCCCTAGATGTAAAAAAAAAAAAAAAAAAAAAAAAAAAAAAAAATTGTATCTCAAAACTGGCAATACAGCGAAAGAGATACATTTTGGAATCCTGGGTAAAATTTCACATAAGTAAAATGTAAAAAAATATAATAAAAAAAAATTATTGTTAATGAAAATTATAGTAATATGATTAGAATGCTTATATTTAGAGACCTTTTATTGGTTTCTCGTTAAAATAAATGTTTCTAATAGAGTACGCTTTATACGGCACACTGGGGGCTCGAGCCGACAGGGGGGGAACATAGGGGAGGACGTTTTCCATACCCGTAAGGGGACGGAGAATGCATTACCAGTACCATGGATTCTGGAGCCGAGAGACCCCCCGACTACGCCATCGGTGCGGGGTATGCCCTTGGGGTGTTCTTTGAGTAAAAAAAAAAGGCAGATTGTGAGAGGTCTGTTTGTTTTTAACAGTAACAATAAAAGGAACTCTAAATAGTCTCTAATAATATTACTATAATTTTAATAATTTTATTTTATTTTTTTGTTTTCTCTTATGTGAGAACCACCAGATTCAAAAATATTCTTCGCTGTATGTTCTTCGAATATGATTTATTTTTTTTTTTTTTTTTTTTTTTTTTACGTTTCCGGGTTTGACTTGGTTGCGATAACGATGGATTTTACTATTGGCGTGTGGTTTTGAATACGTATGAGCGATGCTGGCGCTGGGCTTCAGCGCTGTATGTGGCCAGCCAGCCAGCAATATGTATGTGTGTATGTATCCATGTGTGTATTAACAACAACCAACCAATAATATGTGTGGTGTGTGTGTTTGTTGTGTGTGTGTGTGAATGTGTGTGTGTGTGTGTGTGTATATATATATATATTAAGACATTAAGACATTAGGAATATTAGAGACAGTAAAAGCCACATGGGCTATCGGGCTCCCAGTCAGCCCCAACCAAACATGCTCATGCAAGTCCACA
>JABUQX010139842.1:10000-16626 GCA_015478945.1 Trachelipus rathkii
GGGTCTATCCATTTTTTGCGTACCAAAATAATGGAAGTTGGCCGCTCGATAATTTTTGAAAACTTTTATATTTTGCATGGCGTTAATGTTATCCCTGGAAAGTTCAGAACCACCATTCGTTTTTGTAGATTTACTCTGGTTGTAACAGGGTGAGCCAAAATGTTTGACCAGGTGGAGCAAAATTTATCACTTAATAGAGGTAACATTTTAAATCATATCTCCATATTGGTAATTCTTATACCAAATTTCATAGAGAGTGATTTGTTAGGGATACTTTAAGGTACATTTGGCCTTTCCTGTTTTTTTTGGGAAAATAATATTTCACCATGAAAATGAATCCGAAAAATTGTGTTAAAAATCGAAGAAATTTCCATTTTCATGGGTGTATTATTAAAAGAAGGAAATAATTTAACGATATAAAATTTTGTGTGATGATACATACTAAAGTAGGGTTTAACTTAAATCTTATTTGAAGTTTGATAAATATTTTAAAAAAATTTTACAGGGTGTTCAAAAATCCATTTTTCGGAAAATCAGTAACTTTGAACCTTAATATCTCTGATGGGGTAAGTGCTAAAAATCTGAAATTTTCACACATTATACTACTACCATAGATGTTCCTTCACTTGCAATATTGACTTTGGTATTTGCTTGTTTTAAGAAATACAGCCATTCAAAATGCCAAAAAAAAAAAAATTTTAAGTTGTGTTATGATAGTTATTATAGTTGAAGACAATGAAATAGTCAGCATCAGGAGAAAATGAAAATAATTAAAATTAATTTAAGGTTAATATAAGAATCTTCAATATATCTACTAATGATAAAGTCAATAAATAACTTTGAAGTTATCTATGCTCAAAAATCTCTCTCTCTCTCTCTCTCTCTCTCTCTCTCTCTCTCCATTCCTCTTTCCTTTCTTCACTCATTAATTTATATATATATATATATATATATACCACTATATATATATACTCTATATATATATATATATATATATATATATATATATACTCTCTCTCTCTTTCTCTCACTATATATATATATATATATATTTACTAATATCTGTGATTGTTCAGAAGAAGAGAGATTTCTTCAGACTTTGTTTGAGATGTTGTAATTTCTGCCTGTTAATGACATTTTTATTTCAAGCCCTATATTCAAATAAAATATTTTTCATTGGGATCCATACCCGATCGCAATCTGACATCTTGAATGAAGTTCTGGGTCTGGAAGGATGATAAAAATATATGTAAACATCATCGTTCTCCACACTTATTTCTTCTACCTTTCCAATCCACCATTGGTCATCATATACGCAAGCTACTGTGTCATTTATCTCTACACTTAATGAAACAATTTTGCTGACACAGTGGTCTTCGTAAACGTCAGTTTTTGAGGTTGGATAGCACCTAATTATGTTCTCTGAAAGTGGAAAGAATTTGTGAAAGTTTCTTGTTCCCTTAATTCTCAAACAATTTTCATATCTCGTTTTAAGTCTTTCAATGTGTTCATGAATTTCTTCTTTTACGAGAAAATAAGTTATTCCTCTTATTTTCTCTTTGCAGAATGAATATATTTGGTCAATATTAAGAATTTGGTGTGTTGTTGTTCTTTGTAAACTGACTTTGCTTAATTCGCGCTTTGTTGTTCCTCCAACCCCATCACAGGCATTTTTCCCATGGCAAGATGCAAAGAAATGCCATTCAGCTTTTAATGCGAAATCTTTTTGGTGATGGCAAATGTTAACAAAATTTTTTTTATACTGGCTACCACTTCCATCTAAAAAATATACTAGCTTTTCAACTTTCGGCAAATTATGTTTAATATATTTCACTACATATGTTTGGAAGACGTGAACAACTGATGTGTTGTGCTCTAAGTAGTTACTTAAAGCACAAAGAGAGTGACTTCTTAATTTACTATTTTCATCTCTAAAATATAGAACAAATGGGTGCAAAGTAGCTTGGTCATTGACCCAATGATACCCTTGAATTTCGTCTTGGACTACGTACGTGTAGTTCTCGGCAAAAAAATCAGCCAAGATTATGTATTCATTTTCAGAAAGTTTTTCTTTCTTTTCTTTCAAAAATTTTGATTGAATTTTAGAAATATAATGGTGACTTTTGAGATTTGCCAAATTTTCAACCATTGAAAACTTGCGTTCAAGCAAATTTATATTATATTATATATACCTATATACTATATATATATATATATACTCTCTTTCTCTATATATATATATATATATATATATATATATATATATATATATATATATATATATATATATATATAATCTTCTCTCTACTCTCTATATATATATATATATATATATATATATATCAACTTTAAAAGTTATTGAAGTAATTTTGTCATTTACAGTAGATATAATGATACATTCTTATGTATATTAACCTTAAAATTAAATTTTTTTAACATTGTTTTCATTTCTCCTTGATGCCACACTATTTCATTTGTCTATGTATTGTCTTGAACTATAATAACTATAATAATAACTATCATAACACAACTTAAAATTTTTTTTTTTTTTTTGTATTTTTTTAATGGCTGTATTTTTTAAAACAAACAAATACCAAATTCAATATTGCAGGTGAAGGAACATCTATGGTAGTAGTATAATGTGTGAAAATTTCAGATTTTTAGCACTTACCCCATCAGAGATATTAAGGTTCAAAGTTACCAATTTTCCGAAAAATTGATTTTTTTGGACACCACATGAAATTTTTAAAAATATTTACCAAACTTCAAATAAGATTTAAGTTAAACCCTACTTTAGTATGTATCATCACACAAAATTTTATATCGTTAAATTATTTCCTTCTTTTAATAATACACCCACGAAAATGGAAATTTCTTCGATTTTTAACACAATTTTTCGGATTCATTTTCATGGTGAAATATTATTTTCCCAAAAAAAAAAACAGGAAAGGCCAAATGTACCTTAAAGTATCCCTAACAAATCACTCTCTATGAAATTTGGTATAAGAATTACCAATATGGAGATATGACTTAAAATGTTACCTCTATTAAGTGATAAATTTTGCTCCACCTGGTCAAACATTTTGGCTCACCCTGTTACAACCAGAGTAAATCTTCAAAAACGAATAGTTTGGTTTGAACTTTCCAGGAGATAACATTAACGCCATGCAAAATATAAAGGTTCAAAATTATCGAGCAGACATATATATATATATAGGCCAGCATCCCAGGTACAGGAATGAAAATGGATTGCCACAACAGCTACAGGAAAATAAATAACATTTTTGATTTCAGCAAGTAATTTCATCGATGAAACTTAAAAAAAAATTTATTTTATTCTAATATTTATTAATAACTCCTTAAATATTAGTAAAATTTTAGACCTGAAATAGTGCACGCTCTGATTGACCTTGAAACCTGCATTAGTCTCGAGAGCAAAAGTTGCCAGTACACCTTTTTTTTTTTTACGCTTTGGAAAAAATATTTTCTTTTTATATCCCTTTTAGGGGGGGGACAAGGGGGGGACAGGGAATTTGATCGATCTAGTAGAGGCCTTGAAACCCGACTCTATCCATGCGTTCTTGTTTACCCGTGGGTATTCTCTAGTTTAAAAAAAATCCCAACATTTGGCACCTTTCGGCTCACTCGGAGTAAGCGGCATCTTTGAATTATCAAAAAACTGTCATTTTTCTTCATTTAAATTTTAATTTTTTTAAAAGAAAATGTTTTCCATTTTTTTTATTTTTTTTTAAATTCCAGGGGTAAAATGTCCCCTGATTAATAAAATGATATTTATTTTCGTGTAGCTGTTATAGTTTTTTAGTTACATGCCTGGCCTTTTCGGGATGCTGACCTATATATATATATATATATATATATATATATATATATATATATATATATATATATATATATATATATATATATATATATATATATATATATATATATATATATATTTAAAATAATATATATATATATATATATATATATATTAGTGGATTTAGAAAAAAAAAAAAAAAAAATAGTTTTAGTATAATTTTATTTAAACAAAAATATACCTTTTTATGTATTGAATAAGAAAAACTTATTTTCAATTTATAAAAATTTGATTTAATTAATAAATAATTAATGAAAGTTTATTGGAAATTATACGTCTGGCAAGGTTAATGCACCGGAGTCTTATTTTGGTATACTCATAGACAATTCAGTGTTAATTCTGAGAGCATGGAGATACGTTGTGATTTATTTTAAAATACGATGTTATTGAATGAAATATATGAAATATGTTCATATTTATGTATTTATTTTATGTATTTATGAGTGTATAACACCCCACGGCAAAATATAATATATATATATATATATATATATATATATATATATATATATATATATATATATATATATATATATACTATACTATACCTAACAACCTAACCTAACCTAACCTAACTAACCTAACATAACCTAACCTCAACCTAACCTAACCTAACTAACCTAACCTAACCTAGCCACCTAACCTAGCCTAACCTAACCTAGCATGACACAACCTAACCTAGCAACATCCTAACCTTACAGCCTAACCCACAACCTGCCAGAGCCACAACCTAACCCAACAACCTAAACCTAACCTAACCTAACCTAACCTAACCTAACCTAACCTAACCTAACCTAACCTAACCTAACAAATTTAATTAAATGTTAGTATATATATATATATATATATATATATATATATATGCTATATATATATATGTATATGCTATATATATATATATGTATATATGCTGTATGGATATATATATATATCAGTGTGGAAACTTTTGGAGTTGGGCAGGTGGAGCAAAGAGCCTACTTGCCTTAGTGGACAAAAGAATGTTAAAAGGGATCAGTGAATATGTATGTATATATGTCATATATATATATATATATATATGTATGTAGCATATATATATATATATATATGTATGTATGTATATATGTATATATATGTAATAATTTATATATATATGTATATATATATGGATCAGTATGCATTTATGGATGTCAGAATAATAAAAATTTGCACACATGCATATACATAATTTAAATATATATATATATATACTACTATATATATATATATATATATATATATATATATATATATATATATGTATATATATATATATATGTAAAGATACCTACTATATATATATATATATATATATATATATATATATATATATATATATATATATATATATGTGTGTGTGTGTGTGTGTGTGTGTGTGTGTGTGTGTGTGTGTGTGTGTGTGTGTGTGTGTGTGTGTGTGTGTGTGTGTGTTTTTAGCGTGCGAAGGCTCACTGATAAGCCGCCGACTAAAATTTCTACTCGATTCCCTTTTTTTTAATATTAGCGATTGGTGGCAACTCTTATTTCTCTGAGTCAAAAAAATAGTTCCTTTTCCTATATGGATAGGCAACTTCATTATTTGCCGACCGACTCAATTAGCAGTCATTTTTTTTAAAGAATCCCAATTTAAATTACATTAGCAAGAAATAATAATAATATTATTAATAATATAACAATAATAATTAACTAATTAATTAATTTTATAATAACTTGATCATCTCTTATACCGACTTATTTAATTCATAATTTCATATAGAATCATTGACTCATTCTTCCAACGAGAGTATGCCATACTCGCTTGAGTCAGACTCCTTCTAGGCTAGTAGCTAATTTGCCTCGGCAGACCAGTAGTTTTATTTTCATGTTATTAGTGAGAATGTTTCTGTGTGGAGTTGGAGTTAGTAATAATAAGCTTTTCATATTATTTACTAAATATTAATTTATTACTGATTTTGTGCGCTTTTAATAAAATTGAGCTCTTAGTTTTATAAATACTCGGATATTGAATCGTGTGCGATTTAAGTTTCATTAAAAATTACTAAATTTTTTTCTGTGAGTGTTGTAGGCATATATATATATATATATATATATATATATATATATATATATATATATATATATATATTATATATATATATATATATATATATATATATATTCTCTCTCCCTCCTCTCTCTCTCTCTCTCTCTCTTCCATTCTCCATCACACTCTCTCTCTCCTCTCTCTCCTCTCTCTCTCCTCTCTCTCTCTCCTCCTCCTCTCCTCTCTATATATATATATGGTATATATATATATATATATATATATATATATATATATATATACTATGCTCAGTTATAACGCCGCACGGAACAGGAGTTGGATAAAAAAATACAGGTAGCATCTGTGAAACATAAATAGAAGTGCACGTCTTTTGGATGGTAACACCTCTCGAGGAGAGTTCGAGTCTCGATCAGCTATCTGAACGTACACAAAAAAATTGCCGCTAATAGGAGATTTTCTATAATATTTTAAATACAACATAGTGAATTTTAATCTATTACCCACATAACTAAAAATATCCAACATACAACAAATTAATCAATTTATAACATACAAAATCTCATTCTCTCTCATGCTTCAAGCAAGAGGTCCGCCCACATCTGGTTTAAACCCCGTCGAGACAAGAATTTCAAATGAGTTGAGCCGAAGCAGGGCTTGCTATCAAGCTTAGATAATCTTTGCATT
>JABUQX010139843.1:0-5000 GCA_015478945.1 Trachelipus rathkii
CATTGTGCACCCGTTCAGTATCTGGAATTGGGTGTTGCGGTAATTTCCCGCATTTATCGTGAAACCTTTCCGCATTTTCGTGCGCCACTGTGAATGAGACCTAATATAGGTGGAAGTAACTAGAGGAAGGAAAAAAAAGTCTGCTTTCTAAACAGAACTCCCAGTTTCTTTGAGGCCGCCTAGCAACCACTGGGTGGGTTTTCAAAAAAAAATTTTTTGTTTATGTTAAGACCAAGGATGTTTATATTGTCCACAGGAGAGACGAGAGAACCGTCGAAAGAGATAGAAAGTTAAGTGTCTTAGAGAGAGAGATTTTGTAGAAGTTGGATTTTAAAGGTAAATTTCACAAGAAGCTTGGGAGACAGCCCAACCCCTAGAAATTCTGTCAGATCAGCAAAGAATAGAGGAGTCAGAAGATTAAAACGAGGAGCAATTCTAAGTAGGGAGCAGGGTGATATGGGTTGAAAATGAAGGGGTCAAGTCATCGACCTTATGAGTGGATAGGATTAGATGTGCCAGACAGAGAGAGATCATTGATGAGAAAGCAGGAATAAAGTAGGAAATAAAACAGAACCCTGAGGGACACCACTATTGACAGAAAAGAAGTCGCCCCATCAGCAACAGCCGACATTGGCGATTTGAAAGGAAGCTAGACATAAGTAAGCAAAGAGAGGGAGGAAACCCAAAGAGGGGAGCTTGGAGAGCTGTGACGCGTGCCATACCCGGTCCAAATGCTTTGGACCTTAAAGCAACCACCACACAAATTCTTCCAGTGGTTCCCCTAAGGGCGGGGAAAACCATAAATCCTGTTATTAAATAAGGAAAAAGTATATCGCCAGTGAGTCTCGAGCACCAGCCGTTACCCAGTAATCAGAAAGAAGGGAAAGAGATTTGAATGATCTAAGAAGTGAAGTTGAGAGGGTTTCCAAAGATCTTAGAAGAGCCACAAGAGTAGAGGCTATGGGGCGATAGTTAGAAGGATCAGAACAGCATCATTTTTTTCGGAATAGGTTGGACATATGCATGCTTCCCAACACTGAGGAAAGTGCTAGTATTGAGGCATAGAAATTATAGTTGAAACGAGGGGTGGGGGTCAGCATACAGGCTTACATTTCCCTCAAAACTGGGGAGAGAATGCCATCGGGCCACCCCATTGCTACGTTCCATAGATTTCAGGAGCTCATGCACCCGATCAAATGAAATGACAGGCAAAGGCATAGGACACCCTGAGGGGAGGGAGGAGGAAGAGGGTACCAGAATCGTGTTCCATGGTTGAGTAGAAGAGGAAAATAAGGCCAAAGAATGAATTGGCAGCCCTTTTCCGGTTGGAGTAATTAACTGCAAGAATCATCAGAAGCAAATAAGAAGGAGGAAAAGGATAATTTACAGAAGTTGTTAGAGATGTTTTTGCAAGAGATGAAAGATTTGTCAGTGGGAGAACCAAGGAGGTCAAGCGCATTTTCGTTTAATGAGAAGTCCGCTTGCTTTCATCGAAGAGTATCCACGCAGCGTTTCTGGCTGAATGAAAATTGGCAGAGTAATGGGGAGAACGAGAATTTTCCACACCTATAAGTATTGTCTCTGGCCTGAATGGCCAGAGAACAAGCACGGTCGAACCATGGTTGCAGGGAGAAAAAGGTGGTCAAGAAGAGTGAGAACCTGCTTTGTCCCAGTAACAATTACAATTCCCACTATCGGCCCAGAATCTGAGCGTCTTAAGAGTCAAAGCCAGTCACTTAATTATGGTTAGCGTGAAATAGCACTTAATGCCCCCAATCGACCCGATCAAAGTGCCAGAAAAATCGCATAGGGCAGGATGGAGATAGTTGGAGAGAAAGTATTAAAATTAAGTGATATAAGGTTGTGGTCAGATTTTTAGCCAAGGAGCAGAAATTTAGAATTTGTATTTATATAGAAAAGGACTAGTAATTAGAAACATAGGTCAAGTGTGTTCAAGAATTGGTTGGGGACGATCCAGAATGTGTGTAGGTTATTTAATCAGTTGCTCCAGATGGTGAGAATACTGAATGATTGACTTCCTCCAACTATATATCATTTGAGGAGAACCCAACAATTCAGTTTGATAATACATTGAAATACCCCTAAATAGAAGGACATCAGTATTAGGATGAGAAGATATAACAGTCTCGTGAGAAGTAGTAAAGTAATCAAAAAAGGCATGAAAATCTATTATTTCACTGAACAGTAGGAGGAAAGTGTTAAGTTTACTTCCACGAGGGGAGAAAGAAAGATTTTTAAGCCAAAGAGCATGACTGTTAGGATTGGAGGCCTAAGGACGTGTTATAGTAATGTTTATATTTACAAAAGGCACACAATCAGAAATAGAATAAAAACGGAAAAATAAAAAATAAGTTATAGTTGGATATATAAAACGAGTTGAAGGATGAATTATTTGCCATCTAAAGTTGCAGACAAGAGCATAGAATTCCCTTTGAGGGTTAGAGAGGGTAGTATTCCATGGATATGGGGATTAAAGTGCAAATACATTGATGTTGTGTTAAGAAGTCAAAAAGCCCGCATACAATTATAAATCTGCTATCACATACACACATACACGCACACGCACACACACACACAAACACACAAAAAAAAAAAAAAAAAAAAAAAAAAAAAAAAAAAAAAAAAAAAAAAAAAAAAGACAGAAACAAATAGACAAAAACCAAAGGAGAAATGAGGAAAATTTATTCGTACGCTAAAACCTAAATTTTAAAACGATAAAACCCTATTTACAGCAAATATCTAAAATATGAATAATCCAGAAAGTTTAAAAACACTCACGCACTCACGAAATTGCGTACAAAAAAAAAATACTATTGATCAACTAAAAAAGTAGATAAATCTGTATAAATTATAATAATGGCTGTCCAAATAGGTAAATTTTACGCTAAAGACCAAGTTGGAGAAACGCTAAAAATCTAAGTTAAAAAGGAAATCGAGGAAAAAAAAACATAACTCGTAACTTGGTACTAGCTATCTATATTGAACTAGATTTATTATTGAATCTAAAAGTTTCTCATAATTTTTCACCCAAAAAGTAAGAAGTATCGGCTAAGTATCGGCCATTTTAACCGATACCGATACCATCAAAAATGGCCGATACTACCGATACCGATACCGATACCGATACTATCGGTACATCCCTAATATATATATATATATATATATATATATATATATATATATATATATTTATATATATATATATATATATATATATATATATATATATATAAATTTAAACATATATATATATATATATATATATATATATATATATATATATATATATATATATATATATATATATATATAAATAAACAAATATATATATATATATATATATATATATATATATATATATATATATATATATATATATATATATATATATATATATATATATATATATATATATATATCTTATATATATATATATATATATATATATATATATATATATATATATATATATATATATATATATATACCCGTATATATTAGGGATGTACCGATAGTAACTCGATGTACTCGTACTCCGATAGTATCGACCATCTTCTTCTTCTTCATGCAGTGGTATGGTTAAAATGGCGATGAACATAGCTGCACAAAACCAAATGGGCGATAAAACTCGCATGAAAACAGTAGCACGATAATAAATGGTTGACAGGCACAGCTAGTACCAAGTTATGTTTTTCTCGGCTGCACAGCTAGATTTGTTCTCCGACTGATGCAGCGTAAGTATGACTGGTTGGCCCAGCCATCTGAGCCTTACGGGCATCACACAGTTGATCAGCAGTCTGACCTTTGGCGCACTGAGGCTAGACTGAGTGGGTGAGGCCTGTTTAAACCTGGGTGTCATATTTTGGGTATTTGTTGTAACCCATGAGTACTGCTCGTTGCAGACATTGGGACTCAGCCAACCACGAATAGAGCCCACCACTCATTCTCACTGGTTTACGCTGTGCTGTCGACCTTTTTGTGTTTAATAATGGTGTGTGATATGAATTTGCCAACATCAATGGCTTACCACTGCAACCTGCATCCATGGAGGCCCACCTCTCTAACTCTAAACTAATTTTAGTAACTCTGTCTGAGACCCAGATGACTAAGAAATTCGTCCTTCAACTGCGTTTAATATATCCAACTTCTTTTATTTTATATTTCCCGTTTGAAGTTTGGGTATGTGCTATGTAATGTAAACATTAGTATAACACGTCTAGAGTCTAGAATCTCTAACTTTGATGTTCTGGCTAAATCTTTCTTCCCTTCTACTTTACAATATTCTTGTACTTTGCTGTTCTCTAACAAGGACAATTTTCATGCACGATTACCCTTACTACTTCTCACGAGACATCTACTCATCAAATACTAGGGTCCTCTATTTAAGGAGTTTCAATGTACATAAAACTAATTGTTGGAGAAGCTCCCTCTCGTGCAATTGAATTGGAAGGGGAAGCCAATCATTCAGAGTATTCTCAACTTGATCTGGAGCAACTGATTAAATAACCTACACACATTCGGATCGTCCCAATGATTTCTTGAAGGCACCTTGACCTATGTTTACCACTGGTCACTTCTCTATAAAGGCACCACACTTCGGCTCTTATCGTAAATCTGACCCACAACCTTATCTTAATTTTATACTTTCTCAACATCTCATCTGCCCCTATGCGGTTTTCTGGCATTTAATGGGGGCGTTGGGGGAACAACATTGCGTTGCTTCCTCGCTGGCCCATGGTGAAGTGACTGCTGACTCTTAAGACGCTGAATTCTGCCGATAAAGAAGTGGAACTGTAATTGTTAATGGGATAAGCAGGTTTCATTCCTTCTTGGACTAAATCTTTCTCCCTCAAAATCCCATGGTTCCGATCGTTAACGTTACAGGCCACATTAGGCTAGAGACAATGCTATGGGGTGTGGAAAAATTCTTATTCTTCCTATCATTCTGCAATTTTCATTCAATAAGAAATGATTTGGGA
>JABUQX010139843.1:15000-43320 GCA_015478945.1 Trachelipus rathkii
CTTGGATTCTTTTTTAGTATTATGTTTTACTGTCACTTCATTTTATTACTAAATGTACACAAGTGAAAACATTGTTAGAAGACACTTTTAATGAAATAAATTTTAAAAAGGAAAGCTAATTTTCGTCCCGACACGCGAGACCTCTTCAGGCTAAGGGACTGGATTTCTTTCTTGATCTTCATCAGTTCAAGTGTGTTTCAGTTGGTCTGCTATTTTCTTCATGGTGTTGTTGAAATATTTTGATGTTTTCAGATATTCATTTTGTATAAAATCTATCTTAACTTCACCGGGATGCTTATTGTAGTTGTTACTATTATAAATGCAAAAGGATTCCATGATTTTGCGATGGTTCGTGTGATTGATATTTCTGATCTTTATATTGTTGATATTGATAGAGTGGCCTGTGTTACGCCTATGACTTGTTAAAGCTGAATTTATGCTGTCCTTGTGCAGGTCATCTGTATGTTAATTTTTTCTTCTTTGCAAATCTATGGTTTCACCTATATATGTTTTATTGCAGGTATTGCAGGGGATGTGATATATACAGCTTTGGGGGAGATTTTCTTTTCGTTTTGGGGGTTTGAGAATGTTTTTAAGGTGATGTTATTTGATGGAATGAGGGTAATATTTTTTGGTAATATTTGTTTTAACGAATATAATGGTAATTGATTTGAGAATAAGTATTAAAAAGAGTGTCGCTATCTCATGCTATTTTTCGGGGGAAAGGTGCTATAGTACCTCTTTTTTGCTTTGTTAAATGCTTTTGTGATGAAAAACTCAGAATAGTAAAGTGATTTGAAAGTATTGTGGATGTATTTAGTTTCTTGTGCTAGAAGAGGGGGAGAGCATATACGGCACGGGGAGAAATAGAATGACAAGAACAGCTAATTTTGTGTTTGGGGAATGATTAGATAGCCAATGTATATAGTTTGGTGAGAATGTTGGTTTTCTATATATATAGTAAATTGCAAGTAATTGTTATTCCATGTGATTAAGGTATCGAGGAAGGGGATAGAGTTGTTGGAAGGCATTTCTATCGTATACTGAACTGAAGGATGAATAGAGTTAATATAGTTTAGGACATCATTAGGGTTGGTGTTGTGAGGGAGGGAGACAAAAATGTCATCTACATATCTAATCCATAAACTATTGTTTAATAAAGGGTGGGGTAAAATATGATAAAATTCTGTTAGTTCCATATATATGTTACTGAGTATGGGAGACAGTGGGGATCCCATACTCAGGCCGAAAGTTTGTTTGTAATATTTGCCATTAAAATGAAAGAAGTTATGTTGTAATGAAATTGGCCTTCCCGTTTCCTTATTAAAACAGCTCATTAATCTCTCATTACAACATAACTTCTTTCATTTTAATATTAACTATATTAACTCTATTCATCCTTCCAGTTCGAGTATACGATAAATGCCTTCCAACAACTCTATCCCCTTCCTTGATACCTTATTACGAATTTTGAAATTACTATATATAGAAAAAACCAACTTATTCCTTCGCAAAACTATATATGTTCCCTATCTAATCATTCCCCAAACACAAAATTAGCTGTTCTGTCATCTCTATTTCTCCGTGCCTTTCGACCTTAACTCCCTCTTCCCTAGCACAAGAGCCAAATACATCCACAATGCACCAAATCCCTTTACTATCCTAGGTTTTCATCACAAAAGCCATTTAACAAAGCAAAAAGGGAACTATGGCACTTACTTTCCCCAATAGCAACCTGCGCAACCAGTTCTCAAGTACCATTATATTCCCGTTAAACAAATATTACAAAAAATATTACCCTCCCATTCCATCAAAATAACATCACCTTAAAAACATTCTCAAACCCCAAAACGAAAAATCTCCCCCAAATCTGTATATATCCATCCCCTGCAATACGCAATAAAACATATATAAATTGAAATATAGATTTGCAAAGAGAAAAAATCTAACCTTTGAATGACCTTAGGGACAGCCCATGAAATTACAGCTCTTAATCTCTCATTACAACATAACTCATGCCACTCTATCAATATCAACAATATAAAGATGATCAGAAATATCAATCACACGAACCATCGCAAAATCATGGAATCCTTTTGCATTTATAATAGTAACAACTACAATAAGCATCCCGGTGAAGTTAAGATAGATTTTATACAAAATGAATATCTGAAAACATCAAAATATTTCAACAACACCATGAAGAAAATAGCAGACCAACTGAAACACACTTGAACTGATGAAGATCAAGAAAGAAATCCAGTTCCTTAGCCTGAAGAGGTCTCGCGTGTCGGGACGAAAATTAGCTTTCCTTTTTAAAATTTATTTCATTAAAAAAAAGTGTCTTTAACAATGTTTTTAATTTGTGTACATTTAGTAATAAAATGAAGTGACAGTAAAGCATAACACTAAAAAAGAATCCAAGGGCTTCCTCTCTAAAGTATATATATATATATATATATATATATATATATATATATATATACTATATATATAAATATTTTTAAATATATATATATATATAAAATAAAATAGAAGGGCTATGTCTATATATATATATATATATATATATATATTAATTCAATTAAATAAATAATTTTGAAAAGAGATTTCAGAAAATATTTGATTTTCTTGAAGATATTTACTTTAAATAAATAAATACATTAATATTTTAACAATTATATTTATTTCCTTTTCCGAATTCGTTTGATATATCAAATTTCGAATATTTTTATGTTAAAAACTTGGAAAAATTATAATTTGGCCTCAATTTTAATTTGAAATCATAGTAAATACCAAAAAAAAATTGATTATATTTAGGTATGTTTATATATTTTGCATCAATTTATAACAAAGGAGTAATGGAATTAAAATATATTTTTTTATTTTATTTGATTTAACCCTCAGCCAGCTAGTGTAAATTTCAGTTAACCCCAGTAGAAAACCCCGGTTTTTCCTGATTTTTGGCCGGGGTTGGCTGGGGCCGGGGCCCCTTTCGGTTCCTAGTGTCAATAAACATTTCACCAAAAACGCCTCGTTTCCAAGATACAAGGTGATGAAACTTATGTGGGACATATCTGATATATTCCATTGCCCATCCTGTACCACATCTCAACCTTTAATAATAAGCACAAATACACCGTAGGAAAGGTTACGAACCTGTTATTTACTAGTTCCGTATCTCGCTTCATTTATACATACTGTATACTAGTCCATGTCACGTCAAGTTCTGTGTTCAAGTGTTGCTCATATTTTCAAAATGAATTACATAAATAGTGAAAGTAATTACGATATACTACATTTGTTTTTATTGTACCGAACGTTCAATTTCATTAACGGCAAAAATACGTCTCTATGAAAATGTGCCCAATCATTGTCATCCATACATCCATCACTATGGTTTGCCACGTCTCCCATCAATTTTTAGGGAAGCAGGAAGTTTTAAAAATTTACTAATGGAAACGGGAGACCTCGCACAGTATCAACTCCAGATGCCGAAGAACAGGTTCTCCAAGAACTTGAGGACAGTCCTACAACAAGTACCAGAAAGATTGCTGCAACACTACATGTAAGTTATTCAACAGTTTTCAGGGTATTGAAAAATCAACTTCTGTACCCTTATCACATCCAACGAGTGCAGGAACTTGTACCAACAGATTTTCCTGCAAAAGTAGCTTTGTGTCGATGGATGCAACAGAAAATTGCAGACAATCCTCACCATTTAGCAGAAATATTGTTCACTGATGAGGCAAATTTTTCCAGAGACGCCATATCGAACTTCCACAACAATCACATATGGGCTGATGAGAACCCACATGCAATAGTTGAAAGCCGCCATCAACACCAGTTTTCATTGAATGTATGGGTCGGAATTGTTGGCGACCATTTGATAGGTCCATTCTTTTTACCAGCAAGGCTTACTGGAGACGTTTATCGCCAATTTCTTGAACGTACGCACCACACTGCACAGAGAACCATTACAATTAAGATAATGGATTTCATGGCACAACAACACCAGCGTATTTAACTTAAATTTGCTCGAGTATTTGAACACTGTATATCCACGCCGTTGGATAGGTCGAGGAGGTACAGAACCTTGGCCTCCGCGGTCTCCAGACCTAAATGCATTGGATTTCTTCTTGTGGGGTCACCTGAAACATTTGGTTTATACAGCAACAGTTGAAAGTCCCGAAGAATTAAGGGCTCGCATAATCGCATCTTGTGACACAATTCGGCACACACACGGTATATTTGAACGTGTCCGCCAATCAATGCGTCGCAGAATAGAGGCCTGTATTGCCGCTGGGGGTGCTCATTTTCAACATTTGTTATAACCTTAGTGCACCATTGCTTCATACTATTTCTGTTGTATATTTTCTTCTGTGCAGTAATGTATGTATTCTTATAATTGAATAAATTGAATGAATTTGTTAATTACCTTTCCAAATTTAGTTTACTGTTTATTGTAATTTAATGTTTAAATAGGTTTCATCACCTTGTATCTTGGAAACGAGGCGTTTTCGGTGAAATGTTTATTGACACATATTATCTTATATTTAAGCAAGGAATATCATGCTGAATTTTTTTCCCAATATATTAGTACACCATATATATATATATATATATATATGTATATATATATATATATATAACCTTATATAACAACAATATATATATATATTATATATGTATATATATATATATATATATGCATAACACTCTGAATAGACTATACATTTATACATTCAATATGTAAGATATAATACGTATATAAATATAAACCTATATATATATATATATATATATATATATATATATATATATATATATATATATATATATATATATATACATATAAGTAACATATATAATATATATATATATATATATATATATGGAGAGGAGAGCGAGAGAGAGAGAGAGAGAGGAGAGGAATTTTGAAAATAGTTCTTTTCAATTAATCGTCATAGGTCATCAGCAAAATTTTAAAATAGTCATCGATAATAAACTATTTCCTTAATAGTCCCAATACTTTCAATATATATATATATATATATATATATATATATATATATATATATATATATATATATATATATATATATATATATATATATATATATATATATATATATATATATATACTATATATATATATATATATAAAAACATAATTACATTCCACCAACAATCTCTCAATACTGCAGGCTATCTATGCTCCTGATCTATCTGCCTAAGCTAACACAACATCAAAATCTAATACTAGCCAGAGGCAATAACACTCAAGGTTTACCCTGCTTGGTCTAACACTCATACACACAAACGAATACGCACACACCAAGAGGTGATGCACTAATAGAAAACTTGCATGCTGCCTGCACTCTATCTGAACAACAGATGTCAGCCCACAAGAGCCCATTGCAAAACACCAACAAGATCCAACATCCCCTTTTATTACATTCTGCTCCCCCCAAATACAAGTTAGCACAACATGTCAAACCTTCTATGTTCCTTCCATCCTCAGCTCACAATTTAATATTCACAACAATTCATTAAAATCATCCAATACAAACATCCTTGTAAAAAAGATATATCAATTATATTAAAAGCAACCTTGCACAAAACCTCCAAATTTTCTAAAATATAGACTTCACTTCCCTCACCAAAGCAATAGAACAATTTAATAAAGTTATACTAAAAAAAATTCATTTCCCATGTCCATCGCAAGCACTCTGTGTCCAGCCTGTTGTGGTGTATAATATCTCAGGATTGGCTGTTTATTAGGAGGGGAGAGCAAATATATATATATATATATATATATATATATATATATATATATATATATATATATATATATATATATATATATATATATATATATATATATACACTCTATATATATATAGAACATAAATATAAATATATATATATATATATATATATATATATATATATATATATATATATATATATATATATATATATATATATATATGACATTTATAAGAGGTTGACTCCGTTTATCTGGGGGAAATTTTTGATAAGAGAAAACGAATTTCGAGTATTCTCTTTATTTGTATTTATTAGGTAAATTTTTTTATAAAATATTTCTAGTAATTATGACATTTTTTAAGAAATTAACAAAAGATTATTATTATTATTATTATTATTATTATTATTATTATTGTATTATTATTATTTGCTTTAATATGATTTGGTTTTCTAAGTTCTTTTTTATTTTCGATTATTGTTATAATTGTAGATATTTTTATCTAAAAAAATTGATGCACCACCGGACCCATGAAGCTGTGAGTGGGGCACCATGCGGGGGGATGTGAGGAAGTAGATATATGGGGGGGGGGGCCAGGGGTCCCACTTAGATCAAAATAAAATATATAAAAATATAAAATATCAATTTATTATTATCGCTGGCATCTCAGTAACTGCGAACATTAGATCAAATTTAAACTGAAATAAATTGTTTAAGCTTACTCATTTTTATAAGCCCTACACTTATTGTGAAGCCGCAAAAAATATATCAATTTTTTTTTTATTTTTTTGTTAAGGGCAATTCTGTTGCAAATGAAAATCCTATTTCCTAATGTATTCAAAGTCAAATGATTGAAATTTACGTTACATTTTTTATTAATTTTCGTTCCTGGTCAACGACTTATAAATAAAAAATACATATATATATATATATATATATATGCTCTTTCAACTATATGTAATAGCATGCTATATATATATATATATGTATATGTACTTTCTCACCCATTCATATATATGTATATGCTCATATATATGTAATAATAATAATAATATGTAATAGTATGTATCTTTATGTATGTATGTATGCCTGTATGTATATGTATTATGTTAAACATTTCTGAATTATGCATATGTATGTATTTATATATATATATATATATATACTATATATATATATATATATATATATATATATATATATATATATATATATATACTATATATATATACTATATATATATATATATACCAGTATATATATATATATATATATATATATATATATATATATATATATATATATATATATATATATATATATATATATATATATATATATATACCGACCACTTCTCATGGGAGAGACATACTGAGTCCAGGTACCCCGCTGGCTGAATGCCACTGGTCTCCTCCAGAGATCCTCCAGGTATGATATGATCCATGTTATGTGTTGAGAGTTCGTTAAACAGGAGAGAAAGGAGTGGGATGTGTCCTCTGGAACCTGGTTACAGTTTTGACCAGGGTTGGCACAAAAAGCCAATTAGCTAAAGAGCCACTGGCTTTTTTGGCTTTCAGATTTAACTTTGAATCCTGAATTTGTTTCTTCTTAACTTCTTCATTTACTTTGTCCAACAGTTGATTTCCTAATTGCTTACGATTGGGTGGGTGATATCCTGGCTGCATATCTTTGAAGAGCTGAACAAAATATTTATTTTCGACCACATTAAATGGTATATTAGAAGAAAAAAAAGAATTTAGCTATATCCAAATCAAATTTTTCTTTTTGCTTCATAGTTGTTTTTAATATATATGAACTTATATTCTCTTGCTGATAAGAAGACTGATGTTTCATTGGTGTGGAAGAAGTAGAAGGAGATGGATGTAACTGCATCTCATCAACGTCTTGTTCAGTCTGAGATGAACCTAAGCTTATATTGTCAGAGGCCCCAGAAGTGGATAAAATACTTACCTCTGACTCTGCCCTAGAAGTACTAGATCTTGGTGTCATTTGTGTTTCACTAAGGTCTTCTGTTACTTGTTTTCTTTTCTTAATATTACATTTTATCAAATGTACTTTTATTCTTCCAATTCGGTCGCTTATTAATGCAAAGCAATGCTTACACTCCACTTTTCCTTTTTGTTCACCTGTTAAAATATTAACTTCTGTCCATTCTGTTTGTTTAGACAGACTCCTGGTCGGTTTTTGGACATATTAACTGTGTTAAAGATTTTAAATTATATATATATGCTCATGTATGTTTTTAAAGGAATAATTAAGGTGTGGTGTGTAGGGATGGATGTTCGGTAAGTATTAGGTATTATTTTCTATTAGGCCAAAATACCCGAATATTGATTGACTTTTGCCGAACTATTGGGCGAATATTGAGCTTTATAAACAATAAATTCGTCAACATAAGGAAAGTTATTTCAATTTAAAATTGAAATTTGAAACTATTTTAAAAAAATGAGAAAAGTATAGCCAAATTTTGTAGCCAATATGGCGAAATCTTTGTCATTTGTCCAGATCCTATAAGGGCCTTTGACATTTCTCAATATTCTAAAAAATAGAATTCATTTAGTGATACGGGATAATGGACCAAACATGGTAGCTGGTATAAGTGAGAGTGGCTTGCTATCAATTTCATGTTTTATTCACATGTTTCAACTATGCATTCACGGTTCAATATTATGTCAGAAGTCTGTGTTAAAGATGTTTTGTTTACTTGCAGAGCATATCCTCATTTCACCGACAGCAGCGGCTGCAAGACTCAAACTTTACAGGTGCTGCTGAATGTCCAAACAGCATAAATTAGTGCAAGACGTTTCTACACGCTGGAACAGAACATATGATATGCTGTTTGAACAAAAAGTTCCCTATCCATATACGCTGCTGAATGCAATCGAAAATGTTGACTGATTTTCAGTGGCAAAATTATTCCATTTACTTTAAGTTGACAACATCACTAAAACAAGCATTAAACGTGAGGTAACAGTCGCCCAAGTGATCCTTCCATTTTAGCAATAAATCTATTTTTAAAGGCAATTAAAAGCAAAAGCTTCCGGTGGAATAATTACACTCGTTGAAAAGCTTTAAGAAATCAGTAGAAAAAGACTTTCTAAGTTTCTATGTGGTAATCTTTGTGTGTAGCTATTTTCTTAGATCTGCGATTCAAGCTAATTTTTCAACATAAATCAGATAAATCAGTAAAAAAAATATGGTTCGTTGAGGCATGGAAAGAAATGCATGAAAATTTAACTCCTGACTCGTCTGCTGACGGACGATGATTCACGTAGTAGGGAAAGTGAAGCTGAAGGTTCCATTTCACTTCTTGTCATTGTTTAAAGAAATTGGCATCAAATCGTCCTTTCAGAAAAGAAAGTGAGAGTGAAAAAAGAAAGTCTCATTCTTCTGACGATGTGATTATTGTACATAAAAGTAAAAGGATACATACGGAATTACATCAAGAAATAAACAAATATATAAGTTTGCCTACTTTGACCAGTGAAGACAAAGATATTCCCTTCAATTGGTGGAAAAACACTGGAAATAGTTTGAATTTGAAAAAACTAGCAATAAAATACCTTTCAGCTCCACCATCATCAGTTGAAAGTGAAAGAATATTTAGAACAGGAAATATTTATGAAACCACAAGAAATAGGTTATCCCTTGAAAATGGGAGAACTGCTAATGTTCATGTTTTAACTGAAGCTTCGTAAGAGTTTAGTTTATGTCTTTAACTTCTGAACTTTTCGAATTTTTTTTCATTTAAATATTTTTAATATGTGAATGCTATAGGTTAGAAATAGTTATTTACTTTTTGTTTATTACTTTGTATATAACACTGGTAAACATGAAATTTCTTGGACGGGGTTTCGCAATTGATTATTGATGTGCTGATTCCAAAAATGTAATCGGTTTGTGCAGATATATGTGTAAGACAGATTTGTAAAATTTTATGATTTTTACCTTTTTCAAGAGGGTCTATCACAATTATTGGGATATATATATATATATATATATATATATATATATATATATATTATATATATAGAATGTGTGTGTGTGTGTTGAGGGGTGTGTATATATATATATATATATATATATATATATATATATATATATATATATATATATAGAGAGAGAAACAAATCGCAATGATATGATACATGTCTTTGATAGATATATGTTAAACATATAATACAACTATGAATAAAGAGTAATATGGGACAACAATAAATGTAATAGAAGGAATGGGTTTAGTTAATGTAAACATACCTACGATGGTAGTAACTTTCTCTTCGTAGACGATCTACTGTGCATGGCGTCTGGAATATCCCTCATCAAGCTCCAACAATAGTCGGCCATCATATTGATATCCCACTTGCCCTGGTAACGTCCTTCCATGAACTTTAGATCTTGATGGAAGTGTTCACCCTGCTCATCACTAACATCGAATAGTTTATTTGCTTAGGTGAGAATGTAAGTAGTGCAACTTTATACTCATTCTACATCCATGAGAATGAAAACTGTTTAGCAGTTCCTGTACAATGTTAGTGGTTCTCGGCTTTCCTGTTCCCCAGAAAATTCTGTGCTTCATCTGAAAAAGCATTCCACGCTCTTGCCTCTAACACAGTCATTGTTGTAGCAAAGGCAGCATCACGGAGGAGTGTCCGTATTTGTAGGCCATCAAATATCCCAGCTTTTTTCTTCTCGTCACTCAGACCAGGAAACGTTGAGCATATATAGCGGAAGCATTCACCATCATGGTCCAGGGCCTTCACAAATTGTTTCATCAAACCAAGTTTTATGTGTAGTGGAGGTAAGATGATATTTTCTCTCTGTACAAGTGGTTCACGTACGATGTTCCTGTCACCTGTCGTCAAGGTTTACCTCGGTGGCCATTCTCTTTTGGTCCAGTGATCCTTTGCCGCCCGGCTGTCCCAATAGCACAGGAAACAAGTTTTGTGAAACCTGCTTGCTGACCGAACAAAATGTTTACCATTTGAGGTCGACGCATATTTTCCATGTAGCCACCTGATAGTAGCCTCTCCAAACTGTCTTGATTTTTGCATGCTCTCTCTCATCCATTTACCGAGGTACCCTACTGGAACGGAAACATTACCTGTTACCGTTGTGTAGCTCTTACACGCACAAACTGCTCTTGGAGTGTCAATAAACAGTCGCCACTCACCTGCATCGTATGCTGGGAGTCCCATAGCGAGTAGTAGGCCTGCAACTTCACTGCAATACACAAGGTTACCATCTGACTGGAAGAACCTCCGCAGCTCTGCTTCTCTGTTGCGATAAATGTTACTTCGCTTATTGCCATGGTTCCCATTAGTCATTTTCATGCAACCTTGACCAACAGCTCAGGGAGAACCCGGCAAATACAACTCATACAAGATGGTTCAGTTCACCCTGGGTGAACAATGACCCATCCGACTGTATTTCAGATGGATGATAGACATCATCAGGTCATTGGCATCCATACATGTAGAGCGTACTAAGTTACCGCGCTTCCCGAAAATCGACCGCAGTAAACTTGCTGATACTGTAGATATATGCGGAAGGTAACGTCTATACAGCCTGCGTAGTGCGCACATGAATTTTGTCGCCTAGGGAATATGCAAAATAGGGATCCATGATTGCATGAAAACGGGATGTGATACAGCAATTCCGGAATGTATATGGAATCAGCACCTCCGAATCACTATATATCTGCTACAAAAGTCCATCCAAGAAAAATTTCACCTTTTTTTGTTGACCAGTGTAAGTTTTATTTATTTTTTCCTAAATGGATGACCGAACTTTGATATAACTATTCGGCCGAATAGCCAAGCCAGCAAGCTCTTCAGTGCTTAACATCCCTGCCTATATATATATATATATACTCTCTCTCTCTCTCTCTCTCTCTCTCTATATATATATATATATATATATATATATACATATATATATATATATATATATATATATATATATATATACATATATATATATACCGTACATATATATATATATATATATATATATATATATATATATATTTGAACATGCGTGTGATAGGGTTAATAGGGAAGCTCTATGGGAGGTGTTAGTGATGTATGTTGTTGGTGGTTGGTAGGTTTCTGGATGGAATCAAAGTATGTATGGCGATAGTGAGGCGTGTGTAAGAAAAAATGGTGTCAATGGTGATTGGTTTTAGGATTAATAGTGGAGTGAGACAGGGTTGTGGTATGTCTCCTTGGTTATTCAATTTGTATATGGATGGGGTTATGAAGAATTCGGTAGGGATGGCAGGAAATTGTTAGAATAATGGAGAATGGAGATGAGTGGAGTTACCTAATATATGCGGATGATTTGGTTTTTTGTGTTGTGAATCTGAAGAGAGTTTAGAGAGGATTGGTAAAGAGATTTGGCAGAGTGTGTAGGAGGCTGGAAATACCTACCTAAGAGTAAAGGTTATGGTTTTGAGTGAGGACAGTCCTGGTTGAGATTATGTTAGATGGTGAGCAGCTGGAACAAGTGTCTGAGTTTAAATATTTAGGTATGTGTTGGATGAGAAGGGAACGGATGATGCAGAGTGTAGTAGGAAAGTTGTGAATGGTAGGAAGGTGGCTGGTGCAATTAAATCGTTGGTGGACGTAAAAAGACTAAGCCTCGAATGTGCTAGGGTCTTACATGAGGGTATGTTGTTACCTGTGTTGTGTATAGTAGTGAGACTATATGGTCTGGAATAAGAGGTATAGATTTAAAGTTCAATGTGTTCAGATGGACAATCTTAGAAGTGTGTTAGGTGTTAGGTGAGAAAAGAATTGATAAAATGAGAAATGAAGGCGTGTGAGAGTTGTGTGGTGTGAAGAAGGGGTAAATGAGAATAAATGAAGGTATGTTGAAATGGTTTGGTCATGTGGAAAGGATGAATAGTGGTGCCGGTTGGTTAAGCGGATGTATTGTGGCGAGTGTGTTGGAAACCGACCCATTTGGGAGACCGAGAAAAGAAAAAATGGATTGAGTCGGTAAACGAATGTCTGAAGCAGAGAAATGTGAGTTTGGTAGAGGCAGAAGAAAGGTGTTGTAGAGGTGAAAGGGTATAGTGGCCACAGGCAAGGGATGAGCTGCTACATTGACAATCTACCATAGTGAGAGTCCCTTCAGCGGTCCCATGGGGAAACTCTAGGGTGGATTTTTTGGCTGTGACGTTCTCTCTAATTAATGGTACTGAGGGGGGGCAGTAAAGCTGTGCTTTCTTTTCGACTTTGTCATATTCTTCTACTTTTCTTTTTCGATGCATACACACCTTACTCCCAATCTTGGGAAATAAAAAGGAAGATGAAGGATGGCTCTCATATATATATATACATCTCACTATATATATATATATATATATATATATATATATATATATATATATATATATATATATATATATATATATATATATATATATATATATATATATATATATATATATATATATATATAGAATAAAGAATATGTAGATAATCCTTAAAATTTTTACTACTGGAATTTTTCATATAAGGGTCAAATAGCCAATTAACCATAGCCAAAAAGCCAAAAATCCATGGCTTTTTGGATATTTGACCAAAATGTCGGCTTTTTGCCAACCCTGGTTTTGACAGATATTTGTGGTGGTTTGGTTAAGGTTGAATCAGTGTTTGTAGTGGTGGTGGCCACATCTTAGCTTTGCCAAGGATGACTGACTGGTTCTTGGTAGTGAGTTGAATTCAGGTGCTATTTCTGGTGGGTGACTGTTTAAAATGTTCTTTGGTGGTTTGCATCTTAAGTGTGAGTGATTTAGGGTGAGTGATTTAACATTCATCATATACTTCAACATGTCCTTCTTCACCAATACAAAATCAATCATATTCATTATTTTGATACAATCTCCTTCATCATTTTGATACAATCTCCATCAAGTCTTGTATACTTATGGATAATCTTGTCCAAAAAATGTATTGCTTTCACACATACCTCTCTCCTTACAGAATTCAATCACCTTTCTGCCATTCTCATTTTCTCCTGCAACCCCAAAGGCACAGTTTATCATCCCTCTTTCAATCACCTTTCCGACCTTTTAAGTCCCAACATAATTATTCTGAAGCCCGCTCCCCACTCACCCTGTCCAAAACATCATTCATTCAGGTTGTCTCGGAAAGTATCACTCTCTTCAAGATCACCCTCAGAGGAACCATATGCTGCAACCACCACATATTGTACCTTTACCTTTTTCCTCAAACTTAAATTTAGCCATTAATATTGTAATACTCACACAGGCATAATCCACCATAGCTCTGTGCCACAAGTCACTCATCAGAATCACAACTCGTCTCCACTCGAGCACAAAAATAATAATAATAATAATAGTGCAATTAATTTCTTTTGTTTGTTTTATGAAGCATATTAAAATGAGAAATTATACTAATTAAGGAGTTTAAAAATTATCTCAAACTGATTGATATTTTTGAATACTTCGTTTAGTAATCCTCCCTGCAAGACCTGTGATAAAAGTTAGACTCCAATCATTATGTATTTCCAAGACATTACCCTCCCTCAATGTATCTTCCTTCTCATCATTCTGGTTTGATTTATTTTGGTATTTTTTTTTTTTTATAGTAATATTTGGAAAACTGAAATCAATCTTTTTACTAGTTTATTTTTTTTTTTTTTGACAGTCTATTATTAGTCTTCAAATTAGATTGCTTCCCTTAATTGATCTTTAACACACTTTTACTTGATTATGTAATAGTGATGCACATAATATCTGACTTCAACTAGGCTAGAGATTGTCATTTTGCAAATCTTTGCAAATCTCCTTTTCAGTTTCTGTCTCTTCAGCCATAGTATATTTAAAATTTACAGAAAATGTTTGTCTGAAATGTTAATACCATATGTTAATTGTAAATTAACTGTTAAAACAGATCTTATAACATACAATATGTAAATGCCATTCAAACACTGATTCTATTCAACTGCCTTAATTAAATTCTTATATTAGTATAATATTTTCAAACTGTTTACTAATGTATTTTATTATAGAGTAATTTCAACATATTTATAACTTTTTTTAAATTTAGCTGTAATGTCCTAAAGAAAAACATTGCTATTATTTTACTTTTATTATAGTACTAAACTAAAAAAATTATAAAAAATACAAATATAAAAAATACTGAATTTCTAAAATCTAATAAGTGAATATTAACAGAAAATTCTCCATTAGGGAAGAAGTTTATCAGGCAGAAGATTTCAACCCACAACTCTCTCTATGGTGTATCACTTATTTTAGTTGAATCCTATCCCAGCAAGCTTATATAAACCCTTTGGTCATTTTCAGATCTTTCCTGACAGTGGAACAGACTTTGCTTCTCCATTTAGCATTAAAATTGAAGAATTAGATGAAACTGTATCTATAAAGTCAGAGTTGAGAGAAATAAAGAAGGAATCCATGTTAGACGAAGAACAAGTCAACAATGACGTCATAAAACCTGAAATGATTGGGAAGAAGTCAAGCCCTCAATATGTGAAGGTATTTTAATTCATTTCTCTTATTACTTTTCACTCAAGTTAGAATCTGATGAACACGAGTGCAGGGAAAACTACTTTTCATTATTATTATTATTATTATTATTATTATTATTATTATTATTATTATTATTATTATTATTATTATTATTATTATTATTATTATTATTATTATTATATTTAATATTATTATTATTTATTTATTTATATATATTTCTCCTTTTACCAGTTTGGGATGAGGTGCGCAACACATTAATTTAAATAATTTAAACTAAATAATAATTATATTTACTAAACTTATTATTAATTAGGTAATAATTAGGATTATTTACTAATTTTATCAAAATAATTAAAAAGGCAGTTTATGCCTAAAAAATCAAATAAATCAAAAAAATCAAATAATCAATATATATATATATATATATATATATATATATATATATATATATATATATATATATATATATATATATATATATATATATATAACTATATATATATATATGTATATATATATATGTATATATATGTATATATATATATATATATATATATATATATATATATATATATATATATATATATATATATATATATATATATATATATATATATATATATATTATATATGTGTGTAATAGAGAAAAAAACACCGAATATTCGGCTAAAAGTATTCGGCCGAATACCGAATATTCGGCCGAATAATCACTTCGCTATTCGGTCGAATAGTTATTTCAAAGTTCGGTCATCCATTTAGGGAAAAATAAAGAAAACTTACACTGGTCAACAAAAAAAAAAGGTGAAATTTTCTTGGATGGACTTTTGTAGCAGATATATAGTAATTCGGAGGTGCTGATTCCATATATATTCTCGGATTTGCTGTATCATATCCCGTTTTCGTGCAATCATGGATCCCTATTTTTGCATATTCCCTAGGAATGACAAAATTCATGCGCACACTACGTAGGCTGTATAGACGTTACTTTCCGCATATATCTCTACAGTAGCAGCAAAGTTTACTGCGGTCGATATTCGGGAAGCATGTGGTAACTTTAGTACGTCTACATGTATGGATGCCAATGACCTGGATGATGTCTATCATCCATCTGAATACAGTCGTTTGGTCCGTCATTGTTCACCCAGGGTGAACTGAACGATCTTATATGAGAGTTGTATTTGCCGAAGTTGTCCTAAGCTGTTGGCTTCGAGGTTGCATGAAAAATGACTACTGGACCATGGCACAAGAGTAACATTTATCGTAACAGAGAAGCAGAGCTGCGGGGGCTCTTCCAGTAACCTTTTGTATTGCAGTGAAGTTGCAGGCCAACCTACCACTCGCTATGGGACTCCCAGAATACGATGCAGGTGAGTGGCGACTGTTTATTGAGCACTTCCAAGAGCAGTTTAAAGTGTGTTTGTTACACAACGGAAACAGGTATGCTTCGGTTCCAATAGGGTACTCGGTACGGATGAGAGGAGTATGCAAAATCAAGACAGTTTGGAGAGGCTACAATATCGGGTACATGGATGGTAAATATGTCGACCTCAAAATGGTAAACATTTTTGCTCAGTCAACAAGCAGGTTTCACCAAATATCCCTACTTCCTGTGCTATTGGGACAGCCGGGCGGCAAGGATCACTGGACCAAAAGAGAATGGCCACCGAGGGAAACCTTGACGCCAGGTGACAGGAACATCGTACATGAACCACTTGTACAGAGAGAACATCATCTTACCTCCACTACACATAAAACTTGGTTTGATGAAACAATTTGTGAAGGCCCTGGACCATGATGGTGAATGCTTCGGCTATATATGCTCAACGTTTCCTGGTCTGAGTGACGAGAAGAAAAAACTGGGATATTTGATGGCCCACAAATACGGACACTCCTCCTTGATGCTGCCTTTGCTACAACAATGACTGTGTTAGAGGCAAGAGCGTGGAATACTTTTCAGATGTAGCACAGAATTTCCTGGGGAACAGGAACGAGAACCACTAACACTGTACAGGAACTGCTAGACAGTTTTATTCTCATGGATGTAGAATGGGTATAAAGTTGCACTATACATTCTCACCTAAGAAAATTTCCGGATAGCCTAGGCGATTTTAGTGATGAGCAGGGTGAACCCTTCCATCAAGATCTAAAGTTCATGGAGGTTTTCCAGGGCAAAGTGGGATATCCAATATGATGGCCGACTATTATTGGAGCTTGATGAGAGGATATTCCAGACGCTATGCACAATAGATCGTCTACGAGAGAAAGTTACTACCATCATAGGTATGTTTACATCAACTAAACCCATTCCTTCTATTACATTCATTGTTCTCCCATATTACTCTTTATTCATAGTTTTATTATATGTTTAACATATATCTATCAAAGACATGTATATCATTGCGATTTGTTTCTCTCCCTTCATATATCCAATATATATATATATATATATATATATATATATATATATATATATATATATATATATATATATATATTTATATAACTATATAATATATATATATATATATATATATATATATATATATATATCCCAATAATTGTGATAGACCCTCTTGAAAAGGTAAAAATCATAAAATTTTACAAATCTGTGTTACACAATATCTCACAAATGCGATGTGATATGCAAAAACCGATTACATTTTTGGAATCAGCACATCAATAATTCAATTGCGAAACCCGTCCAAGAAATTTCATGTTTACCAGTGTTATATACAAAGTAATAAAACAAAAAGTAAATAACTATTTCTTACCTATAGCAAACCATTCACATATTAAAAATAATTAAATGAAAATTGAAAAGTTTCGTAGTTAAAGATATTAAACTAAACTTCATTTGAATAAGCTCTAAGGTTAAAATGACAGAACATTAGCAGTTCTCCATTTTCAGGGGATAACCTATTTCTTGTGGCTTCATAAATATTTCCTCCTGTTCTAAATATTCTTTCACTTTCGACTGATGACGGTGGAGCTGAAAGGTATTTTATTGCTAGTTTTTTCAAATTCATAAAACTATTTCCAGTGTTTTTCCACCAATTGAAGGGAATATCATTGTCTTCAAACTTATAAACTTATATATTTGTTTATTTCTTGATGTAATTCCGTATGTAGCCTTTTATTTTTATGTACAATAATCACATCGTCAGAAGAATGGGACTTTCTTTTTTCACTCTCACTTTCTTTTCTGTGTGACGATTTTGATGCCACAATTTCTTTAAAACAATCCATTAAAGAAGTGAAAATGGAACCTTCAGCTTCACTTTCCCCACTACGTGAATCATCGTCAGCGAAGAGTCAGGAGCTAAATTTTCATGCATTTCTTTCCATGCCTCGACGACCATATTTTTTACTGATTCATCTGATTCATGTTGAAAAATTAGCTTGAATCGCAGATCTAAGAAAGTAGCTACACATAAAGATTTATCACATAGAAACTTAGAAAGTCTTTTATCTAGTGATTTCTTAAGCTCTTCAACGAGTGTAATTATTCCACTGAAGCTTTTGCTTTTAATTGCCTTATTTAAAAATAGATTTATTGCTAAAATGGAAGGGATCACTTGGGCGACTGTTACTTCACGTTTAATGCTTGTTTTAGTGATGTTGTCAAATGGCTCAAGTAAATGGAATAATTTTGCCACTGAAAATCAGTCAACATTTTCTGATTGCATTCAGCAGCGTATATGGATAGGGGAACTTTTTGTTCAAACAATCTTTTAAGCATATCATAAGTTCTGTTCCAGCGTGTAGAAACGTCTTGAATTAAATTATGCTGTTTGACATTCAGCTGCATCTGTAAAGTTTTAAGCTTTGCAGCTGCCGTTGCTGAATGGTGAAATGAAGGATAATAGCTTCTGCAAGCAAATAAAATATCTTTAACAGGCTTCTGACATAATATTGAATCGTGGATGCATAGTTGCAACATGTGAATAAAACATGAAGTTGAAGCCACTCTCCCTTATATACCATTTCATGTTTGGTTCGTATCCCGTATCACTAAATGAATTCTATTTTTTAGAGTATTGAAAAAATGTAAAAGGCCCTTATAGGATCTGAAAAATGACAAAGATTTTTTCGCCATATTGGCTACAAAAATTTGGCTATATTTTTTTTTTTTTTTTTTTGAAAATAGGTTTCTAAATTTTCAATTTTAAATTGAAATAACTTTCCCTTATGTTGACGTAATTTATTGTTTATAAAGATCAATATTCGGCCCGAATAGCTCGGCAAAAAGCCGAATACCTCTCTCTCTCTCTCTTTCTCTCTTTCCTCCTCCTCTCCTCTTATGTAATATTATATATATATATATATATATATATATATATATATATATATATATATATATATATATATATATATATATATATATTATATATATATATATAATTTAAATAAATTAAACTAAATAATAATTATATTTACTAAACTTATTATTAATTAGGTAATAATTAGGATTATTTACTAATTTTATCAAAATAATTAAAAGGAAATTTGTGCCTAAAAAATCAAATAAATCAAAAAAATCATTGATATTTGATTTTTTTGATTTTTATTAAAAAAAATAAAAAATATCACCAACCCTGCTTGTACTTGTACATGATAAAATGTATATCACCAACCCTGCTTGTACTTGTACATGATAAAATGTACTTAAACCCAAGCCTGTTTCCTTCTCATCATTCTGGCTTGAATTCCCTTTCTTTTTGTTTTTTTCTTTTTATTCTTTTTTTTCTTTCTTTTTTTTTTTTTAGTGGTGGTTGCAATCCAGTCCAGACCCAGACTCCTAAGTCCAGGGATGGCAATTTTGGTGATTTTTTTGATTTTTTTAAAAAAAATCAATTTGTGATTTTTTGGATTTTTTGGATTTTTTGGATTCGTAACGTAACGCGAAATATAATTTACCAGGATTGCAGGCCATATATCATGACGTTACGAATCTAATAGAAAAAAATCAAAAAAATCAAATTAATTTTTTTTTAAAAAAATCAAAAAAATCACTAAAAATGCCATCCCTGCTCCTAACTGAAATCCATCTTTTTACTGGTTTAGGTTTGGCTTTTTTTTTTTTTATAGTATTTTTTTTTTGTCTTCAAACTAGCTTGCTTTCCTTTTATTGATTTTTAACACTCTTTTACTTGATTATGTAATAGTGATGCACATATCTGACTTCAACTAGGCTAGAGATTGTCATTTTGCAAGTCTTTGCAAATCGCCTTTTCAGGTTCTGCCTCTTCTCTTCAGCAATAGTATGTTTAAAAGTGACAAAATTTGTTTGAAATTATAAAACCATATGAAAACTGTAAATTAACTGTTAGACACATTTTTTAACATACAATCTGTTAATGCCATTCAAACACTGTTTCTATTCAAATTCCTTAAATTCTTATATTAGTATAATATTTTCAAACTGTTTTACTAATGTATTTTATTATAGGGTAATTTCAACATATTTGTAACTTTTTTTTTAAATTTAGCTGTAATGTCCTAAAGAAAAACATCTTTATTATTTACATATTAGTTACATAAAAAAATATAAAAAATACAAATATAAATTTACTGAATTTCTAAAATCTAATAAGTGAATATTAACAGAAAATTCTCCATTAGGGAAGAAGTTTATCAGGCAGAAGATTTCAACCCACAACTCTCTCTATGGTGTATCACTTATTTTAGTTGAATCCTATCCCAGCAAGCTTATATAAACCCTTTGGTCATTTTCAGATCTTTCCTGACAGTGGAACAGACTTTGCTTCTCCATTTAGCATTAAAATTGAAGAATTAGATGAAACTGTATCTATAAAGTCAGAGTTGAGAGAAATAAAGAAGGAATCCATGTTAGACGAAGAACAAGTCAACAATGACGTCATAAAACCTGAAATGATTGGGAAAAGTCAAGCTCCTCAATATGTGAGAAGGTATTTTAATTCATTTCTCTTATTACTTTTTACTCAAGTTAGAATCTGATGAACACGAGTGGATTGAAAACTACTTTTCGTTATTATTATTATTATTATTATTATTATTATTATTATTATTATTATTATTATTATTATTTCTTTATATTTCTCCTTTTCCCAGTTTGGGATGAGGTGCGAAACACACACCTCTGAAAGAGAATAATTAAGTAGAAGAACATTACCTAAGTCAAAATGAAAACTCCCTCCATACCATTCCCTCATTCCTTTAAGTGCCAACCGTCGCAGCCAAAAACCCACCTTATGGTTTCACAACTCGGTGTCAGACCCCCACTGTGGTATCTCATCATTGTAGGGGTTCATCCCGTGGGCCAGGCCCACAACCATGACCCCTCACAAAACCACATCATTCACTCCTATTATGCACCTTTCTTTTCTTCTCTACCAAACTTGCATTCCTCTTTTATTATTATTATTATTATTATTATTATTATTATTATTATTATTATTATTATTATTATTATTATTATTATTATTATTATTATTATTATTATTATTATTTTATTATTATTATTATTATTATTATTATTATTATTATTATTATTATACAGATTACCACCACTCACGGGCTGGGCCCTTTTCAAGGAGGGGGGCAGGAAATAAAATATAAAATACAGGAAAACCCACCCAAGCCCAACCCTAACGCAAATCTCTTAGGTGAGCGCAGACGTGGGTTTTAAAGAGAGGAAGATTAAATACAGTTGGAAAAGCAGATGGCAAGGAGTTCCACAGAACAGAAGTGGCTGGAAAGAAGGAGGCACCACAACGAACTAGTCTGGGATTTTCAATGCTCACGCAAAATTCATGCTAGAGCATGGCACCCCTTGTATTACGAGGGTGACGCAATGGAGGTGGAATGCGAGCGGACAACTCCCCTGAGCATCTACCGTTGTAGCACTTATAGAAAAGATTTAGACTAGGGATGTACCGGAATCAGGTTCCTTCCTGACAGAATCTCGATTTTTTAAAAGTTCCGGTTCCGGCCGGTATTTACCGGAACTTTCCACTTTTTCAAATGTCTTAATAAAAAAAATCAGTAATTGATTTGTCATTTACTCAGTTATGATTATACATAAAAAAAATAATATAGAAAATTGATCAGCGAATTATGACGTAATAAATTCACGAAAACGGAAGGAATTTTTCGCAAAGTAAAGCGATTTAGTGAAGTTAGTGTTCACGGGATAACCCAATTCACACTACTTTGTTCATAAACAAATGGTTACCACGTGGGTTTGCTGATAGGCGAACCGAAAATTGGGATTTGATCAAACTCAACTAAAGTTTTCTTTCACTAATTATAGTAATTAATAGACTAATAGTACACAGTTTCTTAAAGTTAACACAATAAAGGTTTATCACAATTCACAAATATGTATTTGTTTTCCTTAAGTGTAATATTTTAATATAAGTTTTTATCAGTTTTTTTTAAGCATGAGTGTAAGACCATTTTCGTTTTTGTCATTTGTGCTTAGGCTCGATAAGAAATGTTTAACCAGTTTTAGCCCGAATTTTTTGCATAAACGTTCGCGATTCCTCATAAAAGTTACTTTTGTTTACAAAAATTGGAATGGGCTGTTGTGATGGAGCATGTGGTTTTGGAATAAACAGAAATAAAAAAAATAACATGATTTATATTACAAATAATTGATCAACTATTGTGATAGAGTTTAGAAAGAAATTGGATTTAAGTTAATTTTATTGAATGAAACGTTCGAAATTCAAACGGGCCTACCACGCCGCCATCATGTTTGTTTATATTTTTTCGTAAGAACGTGCTAAATTCGGCAAGCACGGGAAATAACAACCTTACAGAATAAAGGAAATTCCTTATGTTTGTTGAGCATATTTTACGATTTTTGCGTTAAGTTTAACAAAAACGAACGCAAACTCGAGCATTTCTTACGTTTCGTAAGCACAAATGCAGAAACGAAAACGGCTTAAGCTGGAGAAAGAGAAAGAAAGAAAGATTTTTTATACATGCTCCGAAATATCATGTTATTAACTCGATCGACAATATCGAGTTACAAACTCGGCAAAAATCTACCTTTTTTTGCTCGAGCAATATCATTCTGATTTTTAAACCTTGAAGGCCCGTAGAACTTTATATTGTATATTCCTATATTACTTAATAAATTTACTGATCCGCTTATTCAAATTTACAGAACGGGCTGCAATATGGATATGATAAGATGCCGGTCACTTCAGAAACTCCGCCCATTAATCAGACAAGTTTTCGGTAGAATATGTAAAGGTGTAGCCGAAGTCGATAAGTTCCGGTTGGCTGGAACTTTTCCAAGGTTTCGGAAAGTTCCGGTTCCAGCCAGAACCAAAAATTCTGGTTCCGGTACATCCCTAATTTAGAGATACTGACTCAGTTGTTGTTATTATTATTATTATTATTATTATTATTATTATTATTATTATTATTATTATTATTATTATTATTATTATTATTATTATTATTATTATTATTATTATTTATTATTAATTATTATTATTATTATTATTAAGGCCGTTTCTCTTACAGATATTTATGACTCTAAGAAATGTTTGTTCATTATCAAAGAAAATAGCTGAAAAGGGTTCAGACTCAGAGGTACATTTTGAATCAGAAGAAGAAGAATTCTTTGGAAATCTTTTGATGTCAAAGTTTCCTTTGGTGAAGCTCAAAAAGTTTTCCGATGAAGAAATAAAGGTATGGACATTTTAAAATTTATTATTATTATTATTATTATTATTATTATTATTATTATTATTATTATTATTATTATTATTATTATTTTAAAATCTTTATTTTGATAACTATTTTAACTTTTGTGTGTTTTCTAGTTCTAGTATACCAAATCGGTTGAATGAGAAATTAGTTGAATTACTAAGAAACAGCCAACAACGAACTTATCAGCAAATTATAAGAACATTAAAAAATGATGGCAAAAAACAGGTAACGTTTTGTGCTTGGGAATTGCCTCGTAGTTTAATGGGCTTAAGATTTTCCAGCAAGGCAAAATTCTTCAACACCAGACTGGAAGAAATTTTCAGGGATGAAAACGTCTCCTTTGCAAATTTTTGGGAACGTTTTGCTGATCAAGATTATTTATTTGCAAAGGATGGGGTTCATTTGAATGGTGTTGGTGATGCAAGATTGGGTCGACTCTTGGACACAAAAGTTAGGAAAATACAGAGAGACAATCGTTAAGAAACAGGTTTTTCGGGATGGTCCAAGTCCTCTTTTGATATTTGGGAAATGAAAGCGATATCTTTTAACGCAAGAAATATCCAAACAAAGTAAATGAATTTAAAGCTATTGTTTACAAAGAAAATTACAATATAATTACAATTAATGTAACATGGTGCAACTTTAAGGATCGTGATTTGTTTCTTAATTTCAAATTGATGGATATTAATTATTTTTCAAGGATAGAAACAATAATAAGGAAGGGGGGGTGACGTTATGATTTATTTATATAAAAGATATATATCTACCTACTCAGCTAGAACTAGCTGATGTTGATGAAATTGATATCCTTGGTGTTAAAATAGGAACATCGAATATATTACGAAAAGAAAAACAGAAGAAAAAAAAAGAATTTCTTTAACCATATATGGGCATAAAAAGATTCATCTAAGGCATCACGTGATAAACATTCCATAATAATAGCTTTTCTTTCTCCCGAAATTTTTAGATAAAAACTTTCGCTTTCACATTCCCTTGACTATTACTATATTCAATCTATCTCTTTGAAAGTTTTAGTCCATTTGGAGATTTTTATAAAGCTTCCTTTGTTGTGAAACGTCGTCTATTTTTTTGAGGTATTGTAAAGTTTCTTTTACATTGTTTTCATTTTACTTTCATTATTTATATCAATTCTAAAATAAGGTTAAAATACTTGGATGAAAAATGGGCTCTGTTGATGAGAGTGCTGAGAAAGGTAAAAGGAGTGAGAAATGTCCGGTGTTTGATGGGAAAAGGAGAGGTTCCTTGAGTGGAAAGGAAAAGTGGAAGATTGGATATGGAGAAATAAGAAGTTAGATAAATATCCAGGTTTAACTATTAGGAGTGCATTATGTGGAGAACCATGAGAATTGGTAGGAGGATTGCCAAAGGAGGAGATAACGAGCAGTGACGGAGTAGAAAAAATTATGAGTGTTCTAGAAAAGATGGGGAATATGAACGCTTTCTTCAGAATTGAAAGAAGTCCGGAGGAGATACAGGATTTCGTGAGCAGATTTGATGTAGCATTGAGAAGGTGTACTGCAGCCGGTATGGCTGAACTAGGAGAGGAACATAAAGGAGGTTTGTTGTTGGGAAGGAGTAAATTGGTGGAAAGTGAGGAAAAAATAATGTTAGGAGCTTTAGACGGAGATTTAACGTATACCAGAGTGACTAGTCTGTTAGTGGGAATTATGGGAAAGAGCTTTAAGAACCAAAACAAGGAAAAGGTATGGTATAACGCAGAGAGAAATAAAAATATCGAAAGAAGGAACGTTTGTTATAATTGTAATAAAGAAGGACATGTGCAAAGGTTTTGTCCGGAATATAGACGAAATGATCATGAGCGTCGTGAGGGGGGGGCAGCTCTAAATTTACTCTTCTCAAAAGCAACACCACTCTTTCTTGCGATGCAGAGAGTTTTAGAGTACAGCCCTACATCATATGGCTTCATTCCCTAAGTACTAAAGGGAACAGACTTTAATATATCAAAAGGAAGGTCAGTTTGTGTAATTTTTCTATACTCTTAACGTTTAGTTAAAATTGGTAGTATCTTTAATTCGCTATACTAGATCCAAGACTTCTTAATTAGGCCTCGCCTACTTTTGCATAATATATATATATCTCTCTCTCTTACTCGTTTTTTTTTTTATATATATATATATATATATATATATATACTACTCTTTCTCTCTTTCTCTCACTATATATATATATATATATATTAGTGATTGGACGATGACGATTATTGTAAATTTTGACGATGATCGATGATTAATTGAAAAAGTGTATTTAAAAAATTCTCTCTCTCTCTCTCTCTCCTCTCTCTCTCTCTCTCTCTCTCTCTCTCTCTCTCTCCTCTCTCTCTCTCTCTCTCTCTCTCTCTCTCTCTCTCTCTCTCTCTCTCTCTCTCTCTCTCTCTCTCTCTCTCTCTCTCTATCTAGCTATCTCTCTCTCTCTCTCTCTCTCTCTCTCTCTCTCTCTCTCTCTCTCTCTCTTGTGTGTGTGTGTGTGTGTGTGTGTGTGTGTGTGTGTGTGTGATCTCTCTCTCTCTCTCTCTCTGTGATTAACAATCGAATAGAAAAAGCGATAGAATAGAATGATTTTTTTTCTTTTTTACAATTGTCACCACCACTCTAGGGCAGAGCCCTATTCAAGGAGGGTGTTGCACACTAAATTTTCATCCACTGGCAGTGCACCCAGATGAGGCACAGACGCAGGCTTTAAGAGTGGGGAGATTAAATTCAACCCAGAGGAAACACAGAAGATGGAAGGAATTCACAGAACAGATGTGGCAGGAAAAAAGGAAGCCGTAGCGAACTAGCCTGGAGTTACCTACATCAACACAAAACTCGTGCACCAGACACAGCACCCTGTGCTGCGAGGCATCGTAGGGTGGTGGTGCACTTGAAGTGGTAAGTTCCCTCGAACACCTGCCCTGCGGTACCTATAGAAAAGAGATAAAGTACCAACATCGCGCCAAACATAGAGGGTCAAGTGAACTGGAAGAAATTACAGAACAGTTTATAAGAAGCCTTTTGGCATTTGACTCGACCCTGTCAAAAAGCCGGGTGAAAACAGAGCCCCCCAGATATGAGAACAATTTACTCCATACAAGGGCGGATGAGACCCTTGTATAGCTGGGTAACTGAGAAGAGAAAAAAATCTCACAGTCTAAGAACTCCCAGTTTCTTTGAGGCCGCCCTGCTGATGTGAGGTTTCCAAGACATTTTGTTTATGTTAAAGACCAAGGATGTTTATATTGTCAACAGGAGAGACAGGAGAACCGTTGAAAAAGATAGGAAAGTTAGAGAAGGTGTTTTAGAGATTTGTCAGATGATTTTAAAAAGGTGAATTTCACAAGGTTGGAACGACCACATTGGGAATTTATATCCAGTTCAGCAACAATAGAATTGGAAAGATTTATATGACAGGCAACTCTAGAAGTCAAAGAAGGAGCAGAATTGAAATGAGTTGAAGAATGAAGGGTCGAGTCATCAGCATATGAGTGGATAGGTGAGGAAGTCAGAGAAGATCGTTAATGAAAGTAAAAATAGAGTAAGCGATAAGAACACTGAAGAAACCACTATTGACAGAAAAAGAAAAGTCGGCTCCATCAACCACAGCCGGTATTGACCGACTTGAAGAAAGCTGAACATAAAATGCGAAGGAGAGGCAAAGGGAGGGAGAACAGTGACGCGATGCCATACCGGTCAAAATGCTGGATATGTCAAAGCGCCACCGCAGAATCTCCGTAGTTCCTAAGGGCGGGGAAAACCATAAATCGGTTAAATGGAAGAGTATATCCTGGAAATTGAATCGAACACCGAAAACCACATGCTGGTGATCGGAAGAATAGGGTCGGAGAAATGGATAAGAAGTGAGAGTTAAGAAAGGTTTCAAAGATCTTAAGATAGAATACGGGTGAGAATACAGGGCGATAGTTAGAGAAGGATCCAGAGCTTCTTCCTTTTCGGAATAGGTTGGACTTGTGCGTGCTTCCAACACTGAGGGAAAGTGTTAGTATTGAGACATAGAAAATATAGTTGAACGAGGAGCCAGCTCAGAAGCACCCTCCCTCAAAACTCGGGGAGGGATGCCATCCAGGCCCTAACGTTTATAGATTTCAGGCCCACATGCGCGATCAAATGTGTCACAGGCAAGAGACATAGGACACCTGAGGAGGGGGGAGAAGGTGGAGAGGAGGAATGCCAAGATCGTCCGGGGGTTGAGCTAGAGGGAAAATAGGAGGCCGAAGAGATTGGCCTTTTCAGTTGGAGAGTTAGCAACAGAGCCATCAGGT
>JABUQX010139844.1:5000-11735 GCA_015478945.1 Trachelipus rathkii
TGCAGAAACCTTAGTCGGATCTGGAACCGAAGCTGAAGTCGGATCCAGATCCGGATCGGATCGGATCGGATCCTGGGTATAATTTTCTTCAGAGAAAATATTTTTAGGTGAAAATTTATTGTCAGAAGACATGCTGAGCAATGTTCAAATAGTGTAGAAACATTTAGTCGGATCCGGAGCCGAAACCAAAGTCGAAGTCGGAGCCGTATCCAAGACCCGGATCCTGGGTATGAATTTTTTTTTTTCGGAAATATTTTTTGGTGAAAAATTTATTGTCAGAAAAACGTGCCGAACAATTTTCAAATAGTGCAGAAACCTTAGTCGAATCAGAACCGAAGCTGGAAGTCGGGCTGGATCCGGATCAGGGTCCAGGTCCTGGAGTGCATGGATTTTCTTCAGAAAATATTTTTTAGGTGAAAAATTTATTTCAAGGAGACGTGCTGAACAATGTTCAAATGGTCTAAACACTAGTCGGATCCAGGTCGTATCCGGACGGATCGGAACCCTGATCCTGGGTGAATTTTTTAGGGAAATAATTTTTGGGGGAGAGCATTTATTGTCAGAGACGTGCCAGAACGAATTTTCAAATGGTGCAGAAACCTTAGTCGGATCTGGAACCGAAGCTGAAGTCGGATCGAATCCGGATCCCGGACAGATTCGGAGCCGGATTCTGGGTATGAATTTTCTTCAGAAAATATTTTTAGGTGAAAAATTTATTTCAAGAAGACGTGCTGAACAATGTTCAAATAGTCTAGAAACACTAGTCGGATCCGGAACCTGATCCTGGGTATGAATTTTTTTCGGGAAATAATTTTTTGGGAAAAATTTATTGTCAGAAGACGTGCCGAACAATTTTCAAATAGTTACGAAACCTTAGTCCGGATTCGGAACCAGAAGCTGAAGTCAACGGATCGGATCCTGGGTATGGTGCTTCAGAAAATATTTTTAGGTGAAAAATTTATTTCAGAAGACGTGCTGAGCAATGTTCAAATAGTGTAGAAACATTAGTCGGATCCGGAGAAGCCGAAGCCGAAGCCGAAGTCGTATCGAAGCCGTATCCGGAGCCGGATCCTGGTATGAATTTTTTTCGGGAAATATTTTTTTGAAAAATTGTGTCAAAGACATTATGAACAATTTTCAAATAGTGCAGAAACCTTAGTCGGATCTGGAGCCGAAGCTGAAGTCGGAGCCGGATCCGGATCGGATCCTGGAAGTATGAATATTCTTCAGAAAATATTTTTTGAAAGGTGAAAGAGACATTTCAAGAGACATTAACTGAACAATGTTCAAATAGTCTAGAAACATTAGTTGGATCCGGGCGAAGCCAGAAGTCAGTAATCGGAGCCCCTATCCGGAAACGGATCATGGGTATGAATTTTTTTCAAAATATTTTTTAGTGAAAAATTTATTGTCAGAAGACGTGCCGAACAATTTCAAATAGTGCAGAAACCTTAGTCAGATCCGGAGCCCGAAGCCGAAGTCGGATCTGGAGCCGGATCTGGGTATGAAATTTTTCGAAAATATTTGTTTAGGTAAAATTTATTGCCAGGAGACGTGCTGAACAATTTTCAAATAGTGCAGAAACCTTAGTCGGATCCGGAGAAGCCGAAGTCGGAGCTGAATCCGGATCCGGATCCGGATCCTGAGTATGGGTTTTTTCAAAAATCTTTTTTAATGAAAAATATATTGTCAAAAGACTTACTGAACAATTTTCGAATAGTACAGAAACCTTAGTTGGATCCGGAGCCGGATCTGAAGCCAGAGTCGGAACGGATCCTAGGTATGAAATTTTTCAATAAATATTTTTAGGTGAAAAATTTATTGCCAGAAGACTTGCTGAATAATTTACAAATAAGTCAGAACCCTTAGTCGGAGCCGAAGCCGAAGTCGGAGCCGGAGCCGGAGCCGGATCCTTTGTATGAATTTTTTTCATTAAATACTTTTTAGGAGAAAAATATATTGTCAGAAGACGTGCTGAATAATTTTCAAATTGTGCAAATTCCTTAGTCGGATCCGGATCCGGAGTCGGAGCGGGAGCCGAGTATGAAATTTTTTCGAAAAATATTTTTTAATTGGAAAAAATTATTACCAGAAGACGTGCTGAACAATTTTAAAATAGTGCAGAAACTTTGAATAGTCGGAGCCAGACCGGAGCCGGGCCTGGAGCCGGAGTCAGGCCAGAGCCGGAGTTGGAATTTTGGGTATATGTTTTCAAGAAATATTTTTGGGGTAAATATATTACCAAAGAAGTGCTCATCAATTTTCAAATACAGAAACCTTAGCCGGAGCCGGTCTTAATAAAATAATTATTTACGTTTGCGTGGGAATTTATATATATATATATATATATATATATATATATATATATATATATATATATATATATATATATATATATATATATATATATATATATATATATATATATATATATATATATATATATATATATATATATATATATATATATATATATATATATTCTCTAAAATAGAACATATTCAGTGAGGAGAGGCGGTAAATCTTTTTGAAATAGCCAATAAATATCCTCAACGTCATAGATGAATCATACGTCATACCTCTCAAGCCATACCACGTGGAAAAGCACAATTTCAAATGCTAATAAGCATAATAAGGATAGCATAATGCTAATAAGATGATGTCACGAATTTTAACAATTTAGAAAATAGTTTTTATAGATTCTCTGGATTGTTATAAACTTTTTTTTTATAAAAATGAAATTTAATATTTAATTTAATATCCGCCTTCCCAGAAAAGAAAGCATCTCGGAACAGATTTCTAATCTAATGCTTCGATATCACTGCTTTTAAACTCGGTACCTATTTAAATCGACAGGAGGGTGGTTGGAACACCTGCTGGGGCTACCTGGCATTCTGCTTGGGTGTTCCTGGGTTACAGGAACAACCAACCAAAGTCAAGAAACGCCGAAATGTGCACAACATGCTTGTTGCGACAAATTTGCAATAATAAGACAAAGAAAAATTTCACTCGCGCCAGGATTCGAACCATCGACAACAGCGTCGCCGTCAGACAATGTACAGAAAGCTCTACCACTAGTCCGATCCACCTTCCCAGAAAAAAAGGCATCTCGGAACAGTTTTCTAATCTCCTGCTTCGATATCACTGCTTTGAAACTTAGTACTTATTTAAATCGACAAGAGGGTGGTTGGAACACCTGCTGGGGTTACATGGCATTCTGCATGGGTGTTCCTGGGTTACAGGAGTATCCAACCAAAGTCAAGATACGCCGAAATGGGCACAACATGCTTGTTGCGACAAATTTGCAATAATAAGACGAAGAAAAATTTCACTCGCGCCAGGACTCGAACCATCGGCAACAGCGTTGCCGTTAGACCAATGTACAAGAAGACTACCACTAGTCCGATCCGCCTTTCCAGAAAAGAAGGCATATCGGAACAGTTTTCTAATTTACTGCTCCGATATCACTGCTTTGAAACTCGGTACTTATTTAAATCGACAGGAGGGTGGTTGGAACACCTGCTGTGGCTACATGGCATTCTGCTTGGGTGCTCCTGGGTTACAGGAGCAACCAACCAAAGTCAAGGAACGCCGAAATGGGCCCAACATGCTTGTTGCGGCAAATTTGCAATAATAAGACGAATATAAATTTCACTCGCGCCAGGACTCGAACCATCGGCAACAGCGTTGCCGTTAGACAATGTACAGGAAGCTCTGTCACTTGTCCGAGCCACCTTCCCAGAAAAAGATGGCATCTCGGAACAATTTTCTTATATATTGCTTCGAAATCACTGTTTTGAAACAGTACTTATTTAAATGGACAGGAGGGTGGTTGGAACACCTGCTGGGGCTACATGGCATTCTGCTTGGGTATTCCTGGGTAACAAGAGCAACCAATCAAAGTCAAAGAACGCCAAAATGGGCACAACATGCTTGTTGCAACAAATTTGCAAAAATAAGACAAAGAAAAATTTCACTCGCGCCAGGACTCGAACCATCGACAACAGCGTCGCCGTTAGACAATGTCCAGGAAGCTCTACCACTAGTCCGATCCGCCTTCCCAGAAAAAAAGGCATATCGGAACAGTTTTCTAATCTTCTGCTCCGATACCATTGCTTTGAAACTCGGTACTTATTTAAATCGACAGGAGGGTGGTTGGAACCCCTGCTGGGGCTACATGGCCTTCTGCTTGGGTGTTCTTGGGTTACAAGAGCAACCAACCAAAGTAAAGCAACGCCGAAATGGGCACAACATGCTTGTTGCATCAAATTTGCAATAATAAGAAGAATAAAAATTTCACTCGCGCCAGGACTCGAACCATCGACAACAGCGTCGCCGTTAGACAATGTGCAGTAGGCTCTACCACTAGTCCGATCCACCTACCCAGAAAAGAAGGCATCTCGGAACAGTTTTCTAATCTCCTGCTTCGATATCACTGCTTTGAAACTCGGTAATTATTTAAATCCATGGAAGGGTATTTAGAACTATATATATATATATATATATATATATATATATATATATATATATATATATATATATATATATATATATATATATATATATATTTTTTATTTTTATATATATATATATATATATATATATATATATATATATATATATATATATATATATATATATATATATATATATATATATATATATATATATAATATATATATATATATATATATATATATATATATATATATATATATATATATATATATATATATATATATATATATATATATATATATATATATATATATATTTTTTTTATATATATATATATATATATGAGAATAAATATTTTTTTGCCGTCTAAAAAAAGAAATAATATTTCCAAATGTTTATTTGCGTTTTTCTAGCACTTCATTTTTTTCTTACATTAGATCACAAAAAAATTCATTAAAAAAAAACGAACAGTTTTTTTTTCTTAAAATTTGGTAACAACTCTGCATATTAAATCCTTAACAGAATGACGTTTATTTTAAATGCTTTTGTATGATGTAAGGTGGTGTCACACGTGATTGATTTCTTTTACTTCAAAAAATTTGGAAGTACTTTTCAGAGATTGTCAAAAAATTTTTTTAGAAAATAAAATTTGAAATAAAGTGTCTAAATGAAATTTATTCCTACACAAAATAGGAGTATTTTAGTGAAAAAAGCATTGAAATATCTTGAATATTAAAGATTTTATTGCCATTTTTGTGAAAGCCCCGAAAAAAAAAATTTTTCCCCTCTCTCCCCCCCCCCAAAAAAACTTTTTTTTTTTGGTTTCCCAAAAAAATTAAAGATAAATTAGTTGTTCATCAAAAAAACATTTTCTTTTATCGGTTCGAAGAAATGGATTTTGAGGATAAAGTCTCCCCTTAACCAACCAACTGTCATCTATCCTCTCCACATGACCAAACCATCTCAATGTACTTCCATTTATTCTGTCATTTACTCTTTTCTTCACACCACACAACTCCCTAATGCGTTCATTCCTCATTTTTTCAATTCTTCTCCTGCCTAACACGCCCCTAAGATTGTCTATATGAACACATTGTATTTTAGAACTATACCTCTTAATCCAGACCATAGTTTCACTACTTTACATTAACACAGGCAACAACCTACCTTCATGTAAGACCCTAGCGCACTCAAGACTTAGTTCCTTTACATCCACCAAGCATTTAATTGCACCAACCACCTTCCTAACATTCACAACTTTCTTACTACACTCTGCATCACCTGTTCCTATTTCATCCAACATATATCTTAAATATTTAAACTCAGACACTTGTTCCAGCTGCTCACCATACAACATAACTTCACACCGAGGACTGTCCTCACTCACAACAATAACCTTACTCTTATCTACGTTTACTTTTAAACCAATCCATTTACACACCCTACCAAATCCCTCTACCAATTCTCTCCAATTTTTTTTTTAAATTCGCTACACAAAACCAAATCAACGCACACATAATAGGAAGGGCACCATCCCCTCTCTTCCATTCTCCATCCTTCTAACCCCTTCCAATTCCACAACACCTGTAATTCTTTCATAACCCCATCCATATAACAATTGAACAGTCAAGGAGGCATAACATCTCTACCTCAATCTGTTATTAAAACAATCACTTTCGACTCCATTTATTCTTACACACGCTTCACTATCATGATACATACTTTTGATTCCTTAGTAATACAGCCCTGATATAATAATAATAATAATAATAATAATAATAATAATAATAATAATAATAATAATAATAATAATAATAATAATAATAATAATAATAATAATAATAATAATAATAATAATAATAATAATAATAATAATAATAATAATAATAATTATTAATAATAATAATAATAATAATAATAATAATAATAAACGTTATAATAATAATAATAATAATAATAATAATAATAATAATAATAATAATAATAATAATAATAATAATAATAATAATAATAATAATAATAATAATAATAATAATAATAATAATAATAATAATAATAATAATAATAATAATAATAATAAAAGAAAGATAGGTATAGAAAACATTAAACAAATGTCTTATAGTCTACCATACATAAAAATTAGAACAAAATATTATTGAAAACTAAAAAAAAATGGACATTTTTTTACAAGTTTATACTGACCGGTTTTTCCCGATGCCCGACCGGTTTTCCCCCGAAATTGAAAAAACTTAATAACTTTAAAAATAAGCTTAATAT
>JABUQX010139845.1:0-7500 GCA_015478945.1 Trachelipus rathkii
ATATATATATATATATATATATATATATATATATATATTAAGGGGTGTACCGGAACACAAAATTTTCAGTTCGGCAGATTCGGAGATAGCGGAATCACAAAAAAAATTCGGCCCGAACGAGATTTCTATGAACTTTCCTTTAACTATAAAAGAAATGTAAAAAAATATTTTAAATAACTTTCAACATAAAATCTTATATTTAGTACAACGCCACTTCATGAACATATGGAAAATCATCATTGCAGAGAATATCTGGAAGTCCAAAAATTTTTAATAGTAAAAGGGAGAGTCTTGTATTTTCTAGAAAGTGGGAAACCACAAAAGAGCAATAGATCCAAGCTGCCATGAAATAAGTGAGTTTTGAGGAGAGTCTCTCTCCAAAAAAGATTTGGCATATCAATGACCCCAAATCACAGAAAATAATGAATTTTATCGCAATTGAGTAACCAGCCATTCACAGTCACAGAGGAGAAGGATTCATAGAAACTTATTGCCCATCTTCAACTAAAATATCTTATTCCTAAGTGAAAATATTTTGTAGAAAATATTACCAACTTCATACAGGAAATTAAGATCAACAGTTTGAGAAGTCATCTAAGGCTGATCAGATATCATTTACTACAGATATATAGAGAGTTAAATAATTCAAACGACTCATTTATTTCTTTAACTGCACTCTGGCTTACCAGCGAGTTTGAAAAAAATGGACTGTGTACTCCATTGCAAGTATTTCCAGGTTCTCATTCTGGAATTAAAATCACTATGAGTTTTGAAATTACGATGAATAATTGGGAAATGGTCCATATAACATTAAACTTTGAACTGATTTAGCAGGATACACAAGTTTTTCTTGTTTTATTCATAAACTTCAATTTATTAAAGATGCATTATTTTCTCAAAGAACAGTGTGATTTAATAAAGAAATGTAGGAATATTTGTACACATTTCAATCATTCCAGTTTTTAAGCTGTAATGAACTTAAAAAAATACAAAGAGACTTGAATCCACATCTTGCAAGCCCACTTATGCCAATTCAAGATGTTAATTAATACAAGGTGGAATAGCACATATTTGATTCTAGAAAGAATTGAATGTTTGAAAAGGCCTCTGCAAGTTTATATTATAGAACAATCAATCATTTAAGCTTTGACTGCTAATAAATGGCAAATACTTGAAAAAATTCTAAGAGTTTTGCAACCATTTCTCATGGTTACGGAAACTATAAGGCAAAATCAATTATATCATCAATTATTCTACATATTTGAGCTCTCCAGCATATCTCTCAAACTCTGAGGATGACAGCAGAGAATAAAAAAGAGCTGAAGAAGGCATTAGAGTTTGAATTTATGAATAATAAAAGAGAAAGGATCAATGGAACATATATCAAAACAAGATGAGGTATTTAAAATACTGTAGTATAGACCCAAGATACTAATGACTTTATTTTCTAATGAAATAAAAGAGAATTGAGTAGAAAATGGATGTTTGAAGAAATATGCAAATTAACTGAGGTGAAAATGATAATAGTAGTAGCAGTACAAAAGAAGGTTCAGGCGATGAGTCATTTTCAGAAACGAGCATTATCTACAATAAACTTACATTTGCCAAGTACCTCAAAATCATCAGGAGCATTAAGAAAAGTACTGCAAAAGTTGCTTAGTTTTATAAGTTTGAAGGAGATTGAAAGTGACAGCAGGTCAGTTAGTCATAAAAAGGAAAAAAAAAAAAAAAAAGAAAAAATCAATTGGCTCTTCAAAGATTGGGGTCTTAAAGAAATTAAGATTTTTTTACCAGAAAAATCAATTTCTAATCTAGGAAAAGAAGAATTCCTTAATTGGTGGAAAGTGAACAAAGCTAAAATCCCAAACATGGCAATTGCTAGCCAAAAATTACTCTCCTTTTGTCTCCTCCATATATTCAGAGAAATTATTTTCATTTTCAGAAACAGGAAATATATTTGAGGAAAAACGTTTAAAAATATCGCCCAATACTGGTGAAGTTTTTCTTTTACTTCACCACAATTCAGCAATATTTTCAAAAGTGTTTAAAGAAAGTTAACTTTATATATATATATATATATATATATATATATATATATATATATATATATATATATATATATATATATATATATATATATATATATATATATATATATATATATATATATTGTAAGATTTTTTAATTTTTTTTTTTCTCTATTTAATATTTTTTCCTTAATTTTTTCGTTTTCTTTTTTTAAAATGTTTCAAACTCCCTTTTCTTTAGTTACCCCTCTTATTTATTTTTCCTCTTATTTGAATATATATTTTATATCAATTATTTATTATTTATCATTATTATGTTATTTTATATATTTATTTTTATGTATATTTAATTATATTTATAAATTAGCTTGTTTTCTCCCCTTTCGTTAAATTCCGTATTTTTAGTTTTTGATCATTTACTTAAATCACCTTTTTTATTATTTTAGACTATATTTAATGATATAAACTATAATTTCATAATTAATAAACCTTTATTAATAAATGACTAAAGTAATTATGTATATATTTGCCTTATATTTAAGTTCTAATAATTATTATTCGTTTAAGTATTGCAGAATTTTGGATTGTTTACTCAATCTTGGAAATATTACTGGAACATGTCAGAATTTCAATGGATAAAGTGAACTCTTCTATAAGCAAATCATGTTTTGCCGTATTTCAGAATAATTACATGGAAAAGGACACTTTAAATGTTTTATATCTGTAAATTATATATATTATTAATTTATTAAATAGTTAAAAACTGTTACTAAGCCATATTTACGAATATAAGTATTGCAGTTTCGAATTGCTTACCGAATCTTGGAAATATTACTGGAACATGTCAGAATTTCAATGGATAAAGTTAACTCTTCTATAAGCAAATTACGTTTTGCCGTATTTCAGAATAATTACATGAAAAAGGACACTTTAAATGTTTTATATCTGTAAATTATATATATTATTAATTTATTAAATAGTTAAAAACAGTTACTAAGCCCTATTTGTAAATATAAATATATTTATATATATAAATATATACTTTTATATTTTAGTTACCCCTAATTTAAGATAAATGTAGTTAATATTAATTTTATATTTTAAGTTAGCAAATTTTTCTTCATTTAATGATTGTATTGTTAATAAAATATTTTGTATGACATTTATAAGATAATTATTGATTACAAGAAAAGCAGTTATATATAGGTTGATTTCCAGCCAATATTTAAGCAACCTGGAAGCTTGCTTCCTCTCTTCCTTGGTCTAGCCAAGAAACTAAAAGAAAAGTCTAGCTTTTCATATTTGAGGTCTAGCCTTAGATATATTTTGGTTTGAAGAGTATTGTGGTCTAGCCACAAGCTTATAATCAGTCTAGCTGATTATTGGGTACTATCAGTCTAGCTGATAGATCTGGTCTAGCCAGATACACCTGTATTAGTCTAGCTAATACGAACTTTGGAAGGCCTAGCCGACCGCAACGTTGAGTCTAGCTCAGCGAAGGTACTGTCAGTCTAGCTGACAGATCTGGTCTAGCCAGATACACCTGTATTAGTCTAGCTAATACGAATTTGGAAGGCCTAGCCAACCACAACAATTGAGTCTAGCTCAATTTTCTGTCTGTTAAGTCTAGCTTGACGGATTTTTCAGCTTGGATGTGATTGGATTATTAGTCTAGCTAATGTGGTATCCCGATTGTAGTAACGCCGCAGATTCTCCACGCATATCTTCGAAGAGCAACTGATCTTAAACTGACGCTACTGTTTCTTTTTGAAATCTTTAATTCTTATGTATATTGTGTTAATAAACAAAACCTTTTATTGATCTTTAATTTTATTCCCTGTCACTACCAGCAAATCATTATTAATTTTAGTTGAATAATTCTAACAGCGTTACAAGGTTTAATGTCCCAGAAAAGTCAAATAATATTTTATGAGAAAAACTTCAGCTTGTTAATACAACATAGTATTATTTCTTTCAATTGTTTACAGCAATAGAACGTTGACTTTTCCTTCCCATCCTCTTTCAATATATATATATATATATATATATATATATATATATATATATATATATATATATATATATATATATATATAATAATAATAATAATAATAATTTTGGCAATTAAAGTTGAATTTAATGTGAATATCTTATAATCCTATATTTTGAGGTATTTGAGTAAACTCTATTTAAATAATACTGTAGGTATGTGATACACTGTATGAATATTACACAAGACTAGGGTTGGAAAAAAACCATGTTTTTTAAAAAAAAACAAAACCATTGGTTTATTTAAAAAACAAATAAACCAATGTTTTTTTTGTTTTTATGGGTTTTTATGCTATTTTGATGGTTTTAATGTAGTTTTTAATGGTTTTAATAGATTTTAAAGGCAAAAATCACTACTGGGAACTGTTATACGCATGTGCTAACACATATTTTAAAATTCCTTAATAAATTTCTTTAGATTCTTAAATTTCAAATTTTCTTGATAACTGTAAACTGGTATAAAATTATTATTATTTTTTGAGTTTTACATAAACTCATAAAGTAAAAAATAAGAGGGTATATTATAATATATAAACTATCTGAAAAAAAAGGTTTTACTTTATTATTTTACCCCCAAAAAATTATTATATTTGCAATGCACCCAAAAATATAATTAATAGCCAATTGCGATATGACGACAATGTCACTTTATATTTGAACTCTCTTTAAAGGATGACAGATGATAATGACGCAAAAAGAAAATCCGCTGCGCTACGATGCCACATTTCCCACAAATCCTCACACTCCACATATGAGTTTTATTATAAACTTTTGAAATGTGGCATCAATGGGTAGAAAATGAATTCCCAAGAGCTCGAAACAAGAATCATGTTTTAAACATGTTAAATTTACAAATATATATATATATATATATATATATATATATATATATATATATATATATATATATATATATATATATATATATATATATATATATATATATATATATATATATATATATATATATATATATATTTTTTTTATATATATATATATAATATATATATATATATATATATATATATATATATATATATATATATATATATATATATTATAATCATTCTCACAATAACAAAATTCGCAGAAAAATTTTTATTGCCTTTCAGCTACTCTCGATTGAAATATTGAGAAAACCATATCAACATGCTAAAGAAAATCATTAATAAATATATTTTTTAAATATTTTATGCATGGTTTTTTTATGGTTTAAACCATTGTTTTTTTTATGTTTAAATAATACTAACTGACTTTATGAATACTACACAAGGCTACTATTATATTTTGTTAAAAGATGGGCTATGGGTTATATAAAATAAATCTCTTCCAGCAAATTTTTTTCTCAGAAGTAAATTAGTAATTCCGGTTCCGGCTGGAATTGTGAAAAATATCAAATCCCGTCCACCTCAATATATATATATATATATATATATATATATATATATATATATATATATATATATATATATATATATATATATATATATATATATATATATATATATATATATATATATATATATATATTTATTTATATGTATATCTCTATCATATATATATAATTATGTATATCTATATATATATGTATGTATGTATGTATGTATATGTAATATGTATGTCACTTTAAATTTTAATTCCGGCCTAGAGATGTTGGGGATATATTAGACAAAATAAGGTGGGGCACAAATCAAGTGAGGGTCTTTAACCTCCTTGGCTCCTACTGACAAATCTTTCTGGCCTCTTGCCAAAAACATCTCTAACAACTTCTGTAAATCTGCCTTTCCTCCTCTTATTCGATCTGATGGTTCTGTTGCTAATTCTCCAACTGAAAAGGCCAATCTCTTTGGTCTCCTATTTTCCTCATTTCAACCCTGGACGATTCTGTGTTCCCTCTTCCCTCCTCCTTCTCACTCTCCAGATTGTCTGCCTGGCGTTGCATTTGATCAGTGCATGGGCTCCTAAAATCTATGAACGTTAGAAAGGCAGGTCTCGGACGGCACTCCTCCCCGTGTTTTGAGGGAGTGTGCTTCCGTGCTGGCCCCTCCCCTCGTTCAACTATATTCTCTGTCTCAATACTAACACTTTCCCTCAGTGTTGGAAGCACGCACATGTCCAGCCGGTTCCGAAAAAAGGAAGCCGCTCTGATCCTTCTAACTATCGCCCTATAGCTCTCACTTGTATTCTATCTAAGATCTTTGAAACCCTTCTCAACTCTCATTTCTTAGATCATCTGGAATCTCATTCACTTCTTTCCGATCGCCAGTACGGCTTTCGGCGCTCGAGGTCTACTGGCGATATACTTTCCTATCTTACTGATTTATGGTTTTCCGCCCTTAGGAACTACGGGGAGACTTGCGTGGTGGCGCGACTATCCAAAACATTTGACCGGGTATGACGCGTCACTGCTCTCAAAGCTCCTTCCTTTGGTTTTCCTCCTTCTTTGCTTACTTATGTCCTGGCTTTCTCTCAAATCGCTCAATATCGGCTGTTGTTGACGGGGCGACTTCTTCTCTTTTTTTCTGTCAATTGTGGTGTTCCTCAGGGTTCTGTCTTATCTCCTACTTTATTCTTACTTTTCATTAATGATCTTCTCACCAGCACATCTAACTCTATCCACTCGTATGCCGATGACTCGACCCTTCATTCTTCAACTCATTTCAATTCTGCTCCCTCTTTTGCTTCTAGAATTGCCTCTCGTCTTAATCTTTCCGATTCATTCGCTGATCTGGATAGAATTTCCGGGTGGGGTCGTCTCAACCTTGTGAAATTTAATTCTTTAAAACTCAACTTCTACAAATCTCCCTCTCTAAAACACCTTCCAACTTTCCTATCTCTTTCGACGGTTCTCTCGTCTCTCCTGTTGACAATATATAAACATCCTTGGTCTTAACATAAACAAAAAATGTCTTGGAAACCTCACGTCACAAACGGTTGCTATAGCGGCCTCAAAGAAACTGGGAGTTCTGTTTAGACTGCGAGACTTTTTTTTCTTCTTCTCAGTTACTCCAGCTATACAAGGGCCTCATCCGCCCTTGTATGGTACTACTCTCATATCTGGGGGGGCTGTGGTTTCTGGGCTTTTTTGGACAGGGGTCGAGGTCAAAGGCCAAAGACTTACTCGCTTTGTTCCGTACTTTCCACTTCACTTGACCCTCTATCTTTTGCGGCTGATGTTGGTACTTTATCTCTTTCCTATAGGTACCGCAGCGACAGGTGCTCGAGGGAACTTGTCACTCGCGTACACTACCACCTTTGACGCCCTCTCGTAGCACAAAGGGGTGTCTGCGCATGAGTTTGTGTGGATATTGGTAACTCCAGGTTAGTTCGCTGCGGTGCTTCCTTCTTTCCTGCCACCTCTGTTCTGTGGAATTCTCTTCCATCTTATGTGTTTCCTGCTGAATTTAATCTCCCTCACTTCAAA
>JABUQX010139845.1:10000-13576 GCA_015478945.1 Trachelipus rathkii
TAATAATAATAATAATAATAATAATAATAATAATAATAATAATAATAATCTTGATTAATAATGATTTATTTAATATTAAAATCATTCATGCTCCTTATATTTCAACTTAATATTTTATGTAATTTGAATAAATAGAAAGTATCTTCAAAACATTGATTTTAAAAAATTTAATATGTGAGAATATTGAACAGACATACAAAATTCTAGTACTTTAAATTTAGAGCTCATAAATTATGATGCAGAAACATAATCTTTCTCCAGTTTCTGGTGTAATATTTCCTCACTTAATCGGCAAAATAATTGGCAGAAAATTGACAATGATGATTGAAAAAAATATGCAGATTTTGCCGATGACGATGACTACCTATCACATAATGCTATCTCAGTGTATGTGTTCATTAGAAGGGTTCTTCAATTCCTGAAATCCAAAGTGCAAGGAATCAAACACATTCACTACTTTAGTGATGGATCCATAGTGCAGTACAAAAATTATAAAAATTTTGCTAACCTTTGCTATCATCTGAATGACCATGGAATAACTGCTGAATGGAGTTTCTTTGCAACATCACATGGTAAGTCAGCATGTGATGGTATTGGTGGTACAATTAAGAGACAATATATATATATAGTATATGGCCCATATCCTGACTGCTCACTTGACCTGAAATTTAGAAATTTACTTCTCCAAAAGTTAAAGGAATTAAGACAATTTTGGTGGGTGGAAAGTAATGAGGTTGAAGCTATTTTTCCACAACAAAATGAGATTTGCCAAAGCACATACAGTAAGTGGAACACGTGACAATCCTTTTTTTTCTCCTATAGATGGTACCAGACTTAGAGTTAGCAGTGTCCAGTGACTCTGTGTTATTTATTGCAAATGTTTTTACAAAGGAACATGTACAGGTAAGTTGTACTAAATTGCAGCCAGAGATGAAGTGGTGGAGTGGAAATGTGTGTAAGGTGTCTGTAGAAGAGCAAGATGCACAAATCAGTTTTATGCATCCAAATGGGCCTGGTACGACATTTTACTGGCCGAAATGAAGAGACGTATGTTGGGTCCCTGAAAAACACATAATTAGCATTACTCCAGCACCAACTGCATCATCATTAGGCAGAAACTATAGTATTGATAAGGAAACTGCAATACAAATTAATAAGAAGTATCTGCAAAGGAAAAATTAATGTCCTTCATTGTCATTTGTTTCAGATCACACACAAACCAGAAGGTGGGTGGGAGGGCCTGTGGCTGGACCTGCCTGGCTATCGGGCATGGCCCCTAGGCGATGGGGTAACATGTTCCATATGTATTAAATCACTTGGAATGTGCTGTGCTTAAAGCATCATTGACCAATGCAGGAATTACAAGTTTTCAGATTCATGCAATTATTTTATTTTACGTTTAGGTCAGACATAAGATTTCTGCACACTAAATAGGCCTATACAAAATATACAAACCTTGTACTAAATAAACGTCCTAAAGGAATTAAGACGTTTTTGGTGGAAAGCCCATTGTCTAGCTGATAAAATAACAATTAAAAATTATAAATTAATAGGGAGGCAGGATTTTTTGGTGGAAAAGTGCCATATTTTGGGGGTGCAAATTTTCAGGGAAGGCTTTTGACATCAATCATATTTTGCTCAATAATATAGTTTTTTTATGCTCTTTTCAATGAATGCAAATTTAAACTGTGATCAATGTCATTCAGAGGTTTGAACATGGAACATTTTCTGGTTTTTGCACGACCCAACTATTGCATTTGGCCCTGTACCTCAGAAAGAGTTAACATTAGGAACTTGTGCTTTTACAGTAATAGTCACTATATATATGTAAGTGTAAGAGTACAATATGGTACCTGTCGATATCATAGTTCTCAGACTGCAATGGATCAAAGTGCCCAAACATCCATTTTGCATTTTTCCCTATTTTCAAGCACAAAAAAATCAGACAACCATGAATCTTGGAGGAAAATGGACGTCATATTTGGAATCTACGCATCATAGTGTATAATATAAGAATGTTTTTGTGCTTCTGTGACCATTTCCTGCTGAACTAGAGCCATCTCAACATGCCTTCTTGTACAATTGAAAGAGACCACCTCAGGCTGGGGGTATCAGGTGGGGTCAATATTGGACAAAGTATTTGTCCTACGGAGCTAATGGACCCCAGACCATCCTCTGAGACAAATTTCATGACAATCAGAGAAGGTGAGGTGGGAAAATTTTTTAAAATCTGGACATTTCAGAAATAATAAATATATAGATATATATATACAGAATATGTATATATATAAATTTAAATAATATATATATATATATATATATATATATATATATATATATATATATATATATATATATATATATATATATATATATATATATATATATATATATATATATATATATATATATATATATATATATATCACTATATTTATATGTATCTTTATATATCAATTTAAATATAAATATATATATATATATATATATATATATATAACTTTCTGGGGATATGTGTGTATCTGTCCCTATATATATATATATATATATATATATATATATATATATATATATATATATATATATATGAGTTCTTGTAGGTGAGTTGGCTATGAATTTGCATCTCAATCACATACATATATATATTGCTGTATGCAAACAGAGGTTGGAATCTTGGAATCAGTTACTTGAATGGACAATAAAAATTAGGGATTTTCTGTAATTAATTTAGTTTGTGACAAAGTATATTTTTACACAAATCTTAATGCTGCTACTGTGACTCAATCGGTAGAGCGACAGAGTTATGGCAAGGGCCCGGGTTCGATCCCTAGTCCGGATCCTAGGTAGAAATTACCTAGAGAAGTTCCCCTCCTAGAAGGGTTATGCCCGTGAGGTGTGAACTTTAAAAAAAAAAAAAAAAAATAAAAAAAAAATAACCACAGAAACATAGCTAATATTATACAACAGTTCCTCTTTCAAAAAACATACAAAACTCATTTCTTGCACAAAAAGTCGAGTCATCTGAATTCGACCTATTCCCATGGTGGCTAGAAAAACTTGATTGACTTGACTCTAATTATAGTACCTATATTATGACTAAAACAGTAATTCAATTTCCCCAGACTATATATGGAACCTACTAAATTGTGGGTCAGGTTCAGTGGCTGCAAATTTAAGATATATATATATATATATATATATATATATATATATATATATATATATATATATATATATATATATATACTCTTCTCTTTTTTATATATATATATATATATATATATATATATATCAGCTGGAAAACGCATATAATTAAACTCATAAAATAGATCTTGCTCGTCCGCCTTTAATGGCACCCCTACGTTCATATGAAAATTCAAATATCTTGTACCCCATTAAGCTCATCTTTTTTTTTTAAAGCCTCATATAAATTCACCTTCTATCACGTCGTTCACGCTCTGCTCTCTCTCTCTCTCTCCTTTTTGCACTAATAATAGTAATATTAAAAATAAAATTGAAGGCATACGGAAAATTCATAAAATATATATATTAAAAGTAATATGTGTAATAATGGGT
>JABUQX010139846.1:0-12500 GCA_015478945.1 Trachelipus rathkii
ACGTCACCTGAAATCTACGAACGTTAGGAAGGCGGGTGGCCCTGATGGCATTCCTCCCCGAGTTTTGAGGGAGTGTGCTTCCGTGCTGACCCCGCCCATTGTTCAACTATATTCTCTATGTCTCAATACTAACACTTTCCCTCAGTGTTGGAAGCACGCACATGTCCAACCGATTCAGAAAAAAAGGTAGCCGCTCTGATCCTTCTAACTATCGCCCTATAGCTCTCACTTGTGTTCTATCTAAGATCTTTGAAACCCTTCTCAACTCTCATTTCTTAGATCATCTGGAATCTCATTCACTTCTTTCCGATCGCCAGTATGGCTTTCGGCGTTCGAGGTCTACTGGCGATATACTTTCCTATCTTACTGATTTATGGTTTTCCGCCCTTAGGAACTACGGGGAGACTTGCGTGGTGGCGCTTGCCATATCCAAAGCATTTGACCGGGTATGGCACGCGTCACTGCTCTCCAAGCTCCCTTCATTTGGGTTTCCTCCTTCACTTTGCTTACTTATGTCTAGTTTTCTCAAATCGCTCAATGTCGGTTGTTGTTGACAGGGTTTTTCTTTTTCTGTTAATTGTGGTGTTCCTCGGTTCTGTCTTACCTACTTTATTCTTACTTTTCTACAGATTCTCTCACCTGCACATCTTAACTCTATCCACTTCGTGGCGCCGGATGACTGACCTTCATTCTTCTAACTCATTTCAATTCTGCTCCCTTTTACTTCTCTTGGGAATTGCCTCTCGTCTTAATCTTCCGATTCTATTCCTCTCGCTGATCTGGATAGATTTCCGGTGGGGTCGTCTCAACTTTGTGAAACTTAATTCTTAAAAACTCAACTTCTACAAATTTCCCTCTCTAAAACACCTCCATCCTTCCTATCTCTTCGACGTCTCTCCTGTTGAATATTTAAACATCCTTGGCCTTAACATAAACAAAAATGTCTTTGGAAACCTCTCACATCACAACGGGTTGCTAGGGCGGCCTCCTCAAAGAAACTGGGGGGTTCCTGTCTAGATCTCTGTGCTTCTCAGTTGCTCTAGCCATACAAGGGCCTCATCCGACCTTGTAAGGAGTACTGCTCTGATATCTAGGGGCTGGTTTCACTCGGCTTTGGACAGGGTCGAGTCAAAGGCCAAAAAGACTTATAAACTGTTCCGTACTTTCCACTTCACTTGACCCTCTATCTTTGCGGCGCGATGTTAGTGGTTTATCTCTTTCTATAGGTACCGCAGCGGCAGGTGCTCAAGGGAACTTCTGTCACTAGCGTACCTCCACCTTTACGACGTCCCCGTAGCACAAGGGGGAGTGCTGTGGGTTCGCGCATGAGTTTTGTTTGATATTGGCAACCCAGGCTAAGCGTTGTGGTGCTTCCTTCTTTCCAGCCACTTCTGTTTTTCCTCCTGCTGAATTTAATCTCCCGCACTTCAAAGCCTGCGTCTGTGCCTCATCTGCGTAATTTGCGTTAGTTAGTACTTGAGGCGTGCAACACCCCTCCTTGAATAGCTTCGCCCGTGAGTTTTTGAGACAACTGTAATATATATATATATATATATATATATATATATATATATATATATATAAGGTTATTAATATTATTGTTAGTTATATATATATATATATATTATTATATATATATATATATTATGTTACATATATATATATATATATATATATATATATAAATATATATATATATATATATATATATATATATACAACACTTTCGCAGGCCGTATCCCCGACGTTAGTACTTAGGAAGTTTAAAGAAGTATTTAAAGAAATCGTATACGACGAGTTTTCTTCGTCGCATACAAGTCTACTGTTTTTTTTTTAGAAAATCCTCAGTTGGATTTTCAGACCAATCGATGCTTATCATCATACAATGCATTAAGGCTTCTGGCAGCATTCTATTTCTTGTCCTACTTAGTATTCGGTTCATAGTACTGAACGATCTTTAACCGAGGCTATCGTTACAGGAATTACAAGAAAGATTTCACAGAGCTTTGTAACTCTGTCCCACGTCCGCTTCCAATATTTTCGACAATGGGCTTTCATCTGCTTTAAATATTTGGTGAGCATGGAATTGATATAAAAATGAAGGATTTCAGGTCGCTAGTACACCTTCCGGCATTAAACATCGGAAATCGGTCACAAAATTTTCTAACTTCAATATCCGGTAATTTGTTAATGACTGAAACGTCTCAAGGCCAAATATCATTAAATCAATTGATTTGTCGTTGAACCTTTCTTCAATTTCTTCGATTGCACTATCGCAGTATATTTTCATCGCTTTAAATGCATTTTTTCTTATCTTCATCAGCAATCAGGCGCACTTCAGATACAAACTCCTCCATTATTTCACACCGAACGTTTTTTGTAAGTCACTATTGACGTCTCAACTGATTTGCAATATTTGCAGGTGCAATTTTGTTCCAGTAATTGGGATTTTAAAATAGATGGCAGCAGCATATATATATATATATATATATATATATATATATATATATATATATATATATATATATATATATATATATATATATATATATATATATATATATATATATATATATGGGATCATGAGAAAAATAAATTAATAAATATATATTAACTAAGCCACTCCTTAACTAATAGGACCTTTTTCCGCTCTGAAAGAAATTTCTATAGCAATACTCCATTTTCTCAGAAGTCAGAATTAACAACTTTGCTATTTTATTGCCATATCTATCATGTTTCCATGCATTCTGGCTGATTTTATTATTTATCGCTAGATAATATAGGCAAAATACTTTCTTTTATGTTTATTTGAATGATTGTAATTTCATGGGCAAAATTAATTCGGCACTCGACTGTCTCCGGGGGGGCAAAGCCCCCCCGGAGGTATGCCTGAAAGAAACACTGCAGTTGCAATGTGTTGAATTAATAGGAAGTAGTGTTAATCAAATGAAGCAAGCAAATAATATTGGCAGTACTAAACTACTAATTTATAGATGTATAGAGCTTTAAAAGAATCAATATATCAGGTAAACAGGATTTTATTTAACATAATTGATTTACTAATAAACTTTCTCTGATATATTTTGTATTGTAAAATTATTGAAGGTCTATTATATATTTGTTTTTATTCTTGTTATTTTTTGTACATTACGTTATTGTTTTTTTATTATTTAATAACAGAACAAAGTTCATTTATGGCAATATGTACAAATAAAGTCATTTTTGAACCTCAGTGTATGATTCCTTCTTTTGGATCTATATTGAGAAAACATTTCATAGTTCTGATTTAGCAAAGTGAGAGGAAATCCTGCAAATCAGAGTCACATTGCAAGTCAAAAAAAGAAGAAAGAAAAACCTTACAAAAGTCATGAGGAAGACGGGATGCTTGCAACCTACGCAAAGGAGTGGCCAGGCTGTTCCATTCTCCTCCCTATCCATCAAGCAATCAAGCAAATAGAAACAAGCAAGAGGGAATAATTTTGCAGTGCTTTTTTAAATAGTAGAATGTAATAAATAGAAAGTGTTAAAATTATTTTTAAAATAAAGCTAAAATTAAAGTTAAAGTTCTCTTTAAAATAAATAAAATAATAAATAAGTTAAAATTTTCCAGTGCTATTGCAAACAAACAATATAAATGCCAAATGTTGCGTTTTAATAGAAGTCAAAGTTGCTTTTTTTTTTCAAATAAAAGTAAATAATGAGTAGTGTTCAATTTTGTTAAATGAAATAAATGTGCTTTTTAGATAAAATATAAAAATAAATAAATAAAATCTGTTATAGTGACTGAGTTGTGAATTGATAAAAAAAATTATTAATTCACAATATTAATCTTTGCTGGGACGAAAGAGGTAAGCTGTGGTAAGCTCTAAAAACATTATAGTTGCCACATTTGGTTATATTGAAAATTTTCTCCGATAAATATTTCTTCAAAGTTAACGTAATTACGGAGATTTATGTTTAGCAGAGTATATGTATTAAAATAGAAAAATAATAAAGAAATATGAATATCAAATTATCAAATAAAAAACTATATCTGTAAGTAAATAAATGTTTTAAATATTAAAAGTTTTATAGTATCAAAAGAAATAAAATTTAAATTTAAATTTAAATTTAAAATAATAATGCCGATCGAAATAGTTTTTTTAAGTAACAGAAAACTTGATGTATAAATGGGATACCTATATATAATTTTGAGTAAAGTTATTTGAACATTTTTTTTTATATGTTTTGAATATGATCAGGGCCCGATCTAAGGGGGAGCAAGCCGGGCAAATGCCCAGAGCGGCAAAAATGAGGGGCGGCAAAATTGAGGGGGAAATATAAAGCAAGCAAGAAGTCGGATTTTATTTTTTCATTCGTTTAACATCAGTTTTCTGTAGTTCAGTCACATTGCAGTTTGTAAATAGTGTAGCGATAGAAGAAAGCTAGAAAGCGATCTAGAATTAAAGTGTTTTCTATTTTATATTTCAGAAGGTAAGTTCATACTGTCATACAATAGGTATATGCGATGTCTGAAAGTTCTGAAATTGAATAGTGGATGTTGGTGGCATGGCAGATAGATAAATCATACAAATATAGGAGAGTGTGTGTGAATTTACTAAGTAAGTACCTACCTATTTATAAATCTATAGTACGTAAAAAAACGTTTACACCTACATAATAAATTATGTGGTGATTCAATTTAATCAAGATCAGGAGTCAGTTATTAATATATATATATATATATATATATATATATTGTAGTTTAGATTTTTATATATATATATATATATATATATATATATATATATATATATATATATATATATATATATATATATATATATATATATATGTTATATATATATATATATTTGAAATTATTTTATTTACTTATTTTACACACATGTATTTTTAATATTTTAATTTATTATTTATTTTACCATACAGAATGGCTGATGATTTGTAGAGCACGCTTGTTGGGGATACCAATATAAAGATCAGAAGGCTCGAAAAGATGTTGAGCGATAAAAGCAAGCAGGGGGCATTGAGTCCTCTTGAAGAAAGTTAACATGGTGGCGAACACTGGCCACGCTGACGGCAAAACTGATAGTAGCTGGCCCTTAACCCAATACGATGAAGGTACGTCAAAATAATCTGTTAACCTACTGCTTCTGGGTCAAGCGATATTACAGGTGAATTTGCTATTGCAACTACAAGTGTTTCAGCAGGCTCAACGTCCTTTTTTGATGCCGATCCAGCAATGTGGACCGACAGAATAACAGAGGCAGAAAGAATAAATTTACTTAGTAAATAGATGTTCTCCTAACCCGTTGTATGAATTTGAATTTCCCCGAGATAACAATGGTCGAAGGTTTACTTAGAGATATTAAAAGAGAAAGCTTAATAACGGTGAAGAAATTTTGAGACATTGGCTTGTGTATTCTGTGGCAAAAAAAACTCGGTGTATTGTTTTTGCTGCAAAATATTTAATACAACTACAACTTCCGGTCTATATAAAGGTGGCTACAACAATTGGAAGCATGTAGGTGATATGCTTAAATCTCATGAGACATCACGAAACCACGTAGAAGCTGTAAAATCTTGGTTCGAACTTTCACGTAGGCTCAAATCGTCGGATACGATAGATGCCGAGTCACAGAGAATAATTAAATCAGAAATAGAACGCTTGAATGGGGTTTTGTTACGTATTGCCTCAATCTTCAAAATGCAATTAATGCAAAGTAAAGATTTTGACTTAGCTTCTGTTATTAAATTATAAAAAACACCAAAGTTTTCTTTGAAAACTCACGTAATTCAGATGAGTATTTTACTCAAGTTCTTGAAGACGCCAAAGCCTTAGCTGCTGAAATCGACAGCGAGCTGTTTGATTTTGAAAATGTACCTAAACATCGTGTTCGATCCAAAAGGAAGCATTTTGGTTACGAGTGTGATGATGAACCAAATCATTGATCCCCTTCAAAAATATATGGTCGAAGTATTTTTTCACATTATAGATACAGATATAAACTCCTTGGAGTTAAGGTTTTCCTAGATTACTGAGCATAATAAACATTTTGCTTTTTCGTATAACATATATGCCTTAAGAGAACTGCCAAAAGATTAAATATTAGAAGTTTAGAACATTGTAAGAACCTCGAGACTATTTTAACCCACGAGGACTCATCTGATATAAATTGATTAGAACTTTCAGAGGAGTTGTCAATCCTTTGTATGATTTTAGACAGTAATTTGTCACCTCAAGACATTTTAAAATTTATAACAGATTTAAGATTTGGTCCAAATAACAGTATTGCTCTCAGAATTCTTTTGACTTTACCAGTAACAGTTGTAAGTGGTGAAAGAAGTTTTCTAAATTAAAAATAATAAAAAAATTTCTGCGGTCCACCATGACACAAAAAAGATTATCTGGATTGGCTATGATTTCAACAGGAAGCAAACTGTAAATTTATCAGGAATTACTAAAGATTTTGCAGAAAAAAGTGCGAAGAAAATTATTTTAGTTACTGGGTAGAGTTTAATTTCAGAAAGTCTTTAATTAATTCTTTTTTTAAATAAATATTTTTTTTTTGCATGGCTCTACATAAAATTACTGTTTTTTTTTTTTTTTTTTATTTGAATTAAATTTTTCAACAATCATTTCTTTTTTTTTTTTTTTTTTTCATTTAAACTGCAGGGAAAATATATCATTCTTGAGGTAACAAAGTTATATAAATATAACCGACTTGATATAACATTTTAGTCCATATCTTTTATACTACTAAACCGATTTTGATGAAATTTTCACTGTTTCCTAAGTTGAAAGATACATAAGTCGATAGAAAATACATACATACCGTTACAGTTTATAAGGTGTCATTGTAAAGGGTGGCAATATTAATTTTGCCCGGAGCGGTTAAATAGCTAGATCAGGCTCTGATAGATTAATGATCTCTCTCTCTCTCTCTCTCTCTCTCTCTCTCTCTCCTCTCTCTCTATACAGATATAGTAAACTTTAATATGTTATTACATATTATTATTATTATTATTATATATATATATATTTATATAAGTTATATTATTATTATTATTATATTATTATTATATATATATTATTATTATTATTATTATTGTTATATACATATATATATTATATATATATTATTATTATTATTATATATATTATATATATATTATTATTATTATTATTATTATATATATATATATATGTTATTATTACATATATATATACATTATTATTATATATTATATATATATTATTATTGTTATTATTGTATATAGAAAGAAAGAAAGAGTTATATACATATATATTATTATTATTATTAGTTATTATTATATATGCTATTATTATTATTATATTACATTTTACTAAATCTTATTAATAAAGCTTTTATAATGTTTGAAATATAATTTAATGAAACAATATTTGTTGCTAGCTTTAAATAGGTTAAGTATATTTTGATGACTTTGGTAACATTAAGGAGATAAAAATGGATTTCAAGTTAACAGAATATGTAACAAATATTAAAGACTTAATAAAGGAGATTAAAGACGAAAGTTTTAATGTTTATAAGTGAAAGTAAAAATAGAAGGTAATATAAAAATTACTAGAATTAGACTCTATCCTATAAAATTTTAAAATTTACTAACTACTAGTTTGCAACAAATAAAAGATAAAAGTTTAAAAAACGTATAAAGGATATTGAAATAAATCTTAAAGAAAATATAATAAAAGTTAAAAATGCAGTACAAAGGATTTATGAAATCGAATATATCAGATAAAGCTCTAGAGAAAGAAAGATCTACATTGGTAGGAAATGATGGTAAAAACTTTATTATCCCAAATTTTATAGGACAAAAAGGGAGGGGGAAAGGAAACCAAATAAACGATAGAGAAAAAGGAGTAACAAAATTGACCATGATAGATAAAACGTAAAAAAGATAAAACCCGAGCCTGGAATAAAAGAGACAGTCGAAACCCACAGTTACAGCAGTTGTAAAAGAAGAAATTACTGCAGCGGTGGATGTTTATATACAAAATGAGAAGGATAAAGTACAAACTGTTTAAACCTGACATAAAAAAAATAAAAACAGGAACAAAGGTCATAGATGTGGAAAATATAAAAAGATCAAAGGTCATATAGAATCGATTCAAAGAAATATAGAAACTCTTTCTAAAGATGTGTCAAATTTGAGAAATTTGAGAGAGAATAAAGTACCTACCCTTAATGAAAGTGTAAAAATAAATAAAGAAAGTTTGAATTTGGAATCTATACCTTTGGAAAGCTTGAGTTAAAATATATTGACCACTTCTGCTGTTAAAATAAAAGCAATAAAATCAGGAATAAAAGATACAGAGGTAAAAGGCATGCTTTCTAAAAAGAATTTTTTAATGGCTTTTCATAGTGGTACAAATTCTAACAAAGCAAATATTGAGAATGAGTAAATAAAGGTGGATTTTAAAAGTAATTCGCATGAAAAAACTATTGAGAAGAAAGATATGTTAACTGCTTCTATAGTCAAAATAAAAAATAAAAAATTAGAAGTTCCTGAAAATAAAGAGAAAGATTTTAAAAATCTCTCGTAAAATGAGTGCCAGCTATTGAATAGGCGAGAGACAATTTGTTAAAGAAAATAAAGTAAAAAGTTGAGAGAGATGAGCCTAAAGATATCAAAGATAAAGAAAGACATGAGAAACCAAATAGATTCAGTTCAAAATCCAAATAAAGGAATATTTTCTGCGAACATAAAGAAAGTAAAAATCAGTTTGTGTCTAAGGAAAATATAAATAAAAAGATTTTGAACGTAATGTCTATGGGTAAAAATCTTCTTAAAGTTAATTTCCCACAAATTTAATAAATCAAAGTAAATGGGAGATAGTCTCTTCCATAGCTTTAAAAGAAAGCAACAACCAAAGCAAGAAAACTTCAAAATATGAATTAAAATCAGGAGAGAATAACTCAAATGAAAGTAAAAGAAAGTTGTCTTTAAAAAGTCTAGAAAAGGTTTTAAAGAACATAAATACAAAAAACAAAGTAATAGAGAACCTCTTTATAAAGAAAGTAGGAATAATATTCAACGGTTACAAAAAACTTGAAAACAAAGCACTTTGTGAAACAAGTTAAAAAAGGAACAAAGAGAGAAAAGTACATTTCACAAAATGAAAGACTTTTACAATACAGTTGAATTTAGAGGAAGGAAAAAGTGAGATTTAATAAAACACTTTTGTTTTCTAAAATTGAGAAAGAATAAAATAACATTTCTTATTCTCATAGCCCAGAGAACATTTCATATAGGATTCAAATACGCGTTCACAACAGAGAGTGAAAATTGAGTTTATATTTAGTTTAAGTAAGAGGAAAGAAATTTTCATATTTATTTTTATTTTTGTTTCATCGAAAGAGTTCAATAGAATTAACAAATTATCCGAAAATGGGGAATGTTAATGTTTATGGAACATTAGAGATTAAATAAATAATTAAATATTTCATAAAGGTTAATTTAAAGTTAGTTACAAGATATTTTTAGTTCTTTAAGAATATACAATTGCAAAGGGAGGATTGCAACTGGATAGAATGTCCTAGTGACAAAGTGGTGCCGCCTAGGTCTTTAAGCACTTTCCAGGCTTGAGTGAGAGCCAGGGAAATTCCTCTCAGCACTTGCAATGTGTTGAGTTAATAGGAAATAGTGTAATCAAATGAATCGAACAAATAATATTGACACTTCTAATTTATTGATGTATATAGAGCTTTAAAGAATCAGTAAATCAGGTAAACAGCATTTTATTTAATATAATTGATTTACTAATAAATGTATTCGATTTCTGGCATATTTTGTATTGTAAAATTATTGAAGGTCTATTATATATTTGTTTTTTTTTATTATTTTTGTATATTACATTATTGTTCTTTTTATTATTTAATTACAGAACGAAGTTCATTTATGGCAATATGTTCAAATAAAGTGGTTTTTGAACCTCGGTGTATGATTCCTTCTTTTCGCTCTATATTTCATTTTCAATATATATATATATATATATATATATATATATATATATATATATATATATATATATATATATATATATATATATATATATATACATATACCTCTCCATTCCTCTCTCTCCATTCCACTGTCCATCTCTCTCTCTCTCTCCTCTTTTTTTTTTTTGTGTGTGTGTGTGTGAAATCCCAGTCATCGTTCTTACGCCAGGAAAAATGGATTAGATGAACCATCCAGGTCAATAATAATTCAAACAAAGTCAGGGGTCAGCAATAATAAATAATAATAATTAAGGTAATGTGGTGTGGTGGTGGGGCAACAGAGATAAATATATATATATTTATATATATATATATATATATATATATATATATATATATATATATATATATATATATATATATATATATATATATATATATATATATATATATATATATTTATATATATATATAATAATAATAATAATAATGCATTATTTTTAAACTTTCTGGATTTTTTTAAGTTTTATGTTGTTAATAAATACAGGTTTTTTTTTAATTATTTACGTTTTTTAGTGAGTGAACAACTTTAATCTGATTTCCAGCTTTCGTTTTGTCTGTCTGTTTTTTGTCTGTTGTTTTGTTGTTGTGGTTGATTGTGTTACGTGTGTGAGGGCAGATTTGCACAGGCGCGGGCATTCTATCGACTTTACCAAGATCCAGCGGCTTGCTCTCTAACTCTGCATCCGTGAAACACCACCTCTCTAACTCTAACCCCTAACCTTTTGCTCCTGTCTGAGACCCAGATGGCTGGGAAATTTCCCCTCTAACTCGTTTAATATGTCCAACTATAACTTATTTCATAATTTCCGTCAAAAAAGTGGAGTATGTGCCTATGTTAACATAAACTCCTGTAACACGTCTCGATAATCTCGAATCTTCTAATTTCGATGTTCTATGGCTTAAAATCTTTCTTCCTTCTACTACAATAATCTTGTGATTCTGCTACTGTTCTCCTAACAGAACAGATTTTCACTTCTTTCTTTGAATATCTTACTGCTTCTAACGAATATGTTATATCTTCACATCCAAATACTGAGGTCCTCTATTTGGGGATTTCAATGTACATAACACTGAATGGTTGGGTCCTCTCATACCGATTTAGGTGGGAGGAGGCCAGACAATTCAGCATTCTCCAACGATCTGGAGCAACGAATTAAAGAACCTACACACATTTCCGGATCGTCCTAACCAGTCTTGAACACACTTGACCTATGTTTCACCACTGGTCTTCTCTCTTAAAATACACCACTTTCGCTCTTATCCGGGAAATCTGACCACAACCTTATATCTCTTGAATTTTAATCTTTCTCTCCAACGGCTCCATCCTGCCCTACTCGTTTTCTGGCGCTTTGATCGCTTCTGCTAACTTTATAATTGGAATGACAGCATTATGGTGACGCTGGGCTTCTGCCGATAAGGTGGGAGCTGCAATCGTTGATGGGATATGAGCAGGTTCAGTCCTTCTTCGACTAAATCTTTCTCTCCTCATAATCCATGGTTCGATCATTCTTGTTCTCTGGCCATTCAGGGCTAGAGGGCAGTGCGTATCGAAGTGGAAAAAATTCTCGTTCTCCTATCACTCTTGCTAATTTTCATTCAGCTAGAAATCGTTGCAAGGATACTCTTCGACGAGCAAAGCGAGCTTTCATCAAACGAAAGTGCGCTGACCCCCTTAGTTTCTCCAACTGACCAATAATTCTGCCCTCTTGCAAAACATCTCTTACAACTTCTGTAAATCTGCCTTTCCTCCTCTTATTCGATCTAATGGTTCTGTTGCTAATTCTCCAACTGAAAAGGCCAATCTCTTCGGCCTCCTATTTTCCTCTAACTCAACCCTGGACGATTCTGGCATTCCTCTTACTCCTCCTCCTCCTCCTCTCAGGTGTCCTATGCCTTTGCCTGTGATTACATTCGGTCGGGTGCATGGGCTCCTGAAATCTACGAACGTTAGGAAGGAGGGTGGCCCGGATAGCATCCTCCCCGAGTTTGAGGGAGTGTGCTTCCGTGCTGACCGCCCTCGTTCAACTATATTCTCTATGTCTCAATACTAACACTTTCCCTCAGTGTTGGAAACGCGCACACGTCCAGCCGATTTCGAAAAAAGGAACCTTCAACTATCGCCCTATAGCTCTCACTTGTATTCTATCTAAGATCTTTGAAACCCTTCTCAACTCTCATTTCTTAGATCATCTGGAATCTCATTCACTTCTTTCCGATCGCCAGTATGGCTTTCGGCGCTCGAGGTCTACTGAGTGCTTTCCTATCTTGCTGATTTATGGTTTCGCCCTTAGGAACTGCGGGGAGACTTGCGTGGTGGCGCTTGACATATCCAAAGCATTTGACCGGGTATGGCACGCTTCACTGCTCTCCAAGCTCCGTGCCTTTGGGTTTCCTCCTTCACTTTGCTCACTTATGTCTAGTTTTCTCTCAAATCGCTCAATGTCGGCTGTT
>JABUQX010139847.1:0-7500 GCA_015478945.1 Trachelipus rathkii
TTATTGTACTTCGTTTCGAGATCGGAAGGTAGGTGTTTTAACCGTTTTCCGCATTTGCTCCGTGAAGCAACTTTCGCGTTTTCGTGCGCCACTTCATATATATATATATATATATATATATATATATATATATATATATATATAAGATAATATTGAAGCTCTTATTCAGAAAAAAAAGAAAGCATAGACAAACAACTGGACACTCAAAATAAGAGAAAAATGTGAAGGAAAATGAAAATTGTACCAATAATTGAAACTATGCGTTTATGTGGCCAGCAAGGTCTTGCATTAAGAGGCTCAAGTGACTCTGGACGTATTGAATTATCAACTCCAGCTGAAAATGATGGAAATTTTAGAAGCCTTCTTAGGTTTCAAGCAAATGGAGGTGACCAGGTTTTGAAGAACCACTTACTTCTATCGTCCAAAAATTCAATGTATACGAGTCCGATGATACAGAATGAAATCATACAGTCATTTAGTTAGCTTATACAAAGGAAAATAGTGGAAGAAGTTAATAAAAACAATTTTTTTCAGCATTAGCTGATGAAACAACGGATATTTCCCAAACAGAACAGTTTTCACTTTGTGTAAGGTACGCGATTGGTGGTGATGGGGTGATACTCCTTTTACTTTAAGAGAGGATTTTTTATCATTTGTTCCGGTTTATGATATCTCAGGAAAAGCATTGGCAAATGTAATTTTGGAGAGACTCGGCTATCTTGGTTTAAAACTCGAAAATTTAAGAGGCCAAGGATATGATGGAGCCTCTTCCATGAGAGGCGAATTCCGAGGAGTGAAATCTGTTATTCGGAATGAGTATCCTAAAGCTCTATACACACATTGTGTAGCGCATTGTTTAAATCTATGTCTCTCAGACTCTTCTAAAATTCAGGCAATTCGAAACGTCTCAGGATTCATCTCTGAAATATGCACTTTTTTTCGATCGAGTCAGAAGCGCACAAAACTTCTGGAAGATAAAAATAAAAAGATTTCTTGTAAACAAAATAACAAGAGGATCAAAAAGATGTGCAGAGACCAGATAGTGTGAACGGCATGGCGGTTTTCCTTTTTAAAAGAGACTCTTGAGCCAATACTTGCGTCAATGGAAGAAATAAAAGAATGGCCTGGGGAATTATCACGAAGCTACTTCGTTGTTAAATTCAATCAGTAATTTGAATTTTTATAATAACATTATTCATTTTAAAGTAAATTTCTTGGAATAACCTACACATTGTCAACATTTACAGAGTGTCCATTTGGACATTTTATTGTCAGTGCAATAAACCTAGTGAAAGACATTATTCAACTTCTCGAAAAAAGATAGACAAAATGCAGACTTAGAGTTTAAAACCATATTCACACAAATAAAAATGTATGCGACAGCTTAGGTATTGAAATAACAATTCAAGAACTACGAAGTTCCAGAAACATCGTTGTAGTGTGCCTACATCAGATCCCGAATCATATTACCGCATCTCAGTTTTATTTCGTTTATTCATGATCTGAATTTCTTCGTTGACTGATCGATTTCTCTCGCAGGAAACCATTATCATTTCACTTCAGTATATTTTACCAAAAAAGTGCAATGTACCTTATAAGCATATTGAAAAAAGCATCCTCTTTTATAAAGACGAAATTTCTGACCCTCACGAGGATACACTAAAAGGAGAGTGGTGTCTCTGGCAGCGTAAATGGCTGCTAGAAAATGAAAAACCAAAAACTGCGATCGGTGCTTTGGCTAAGTGTGACAAAAGGAGGTTTCCTAATATATATATATATATATATATATAAGCAGTATTGCCTGTATCCACCGCAACAGTAAAAAGAACCTTTTCGACATTAAAGGCGTCTGAAAATGTATTTGCGGAATAGTGTTGGAGAAGGATCGCATTACAGGATCTTGCTTACTGTCAAATCCTCAAGATCTCAGCACAGAAGTCAGCAATGAAAATATTTTGAATCACCTTAGTCAAAAGGAAGGAAACTGAAATTGACATATAAAAAGATGAATGTAAGCTAAGTTAAAGATAATATATATATATATATATATATATATATATATATATATATATATATATATATATATATATATATATATATATATATATATATATATATATTTTTTTTTTACAGTTGTCACCACCACTCACGGGCAGAGCCCTATTCAAGGAGGGGGTGTTACACGCCACAGAAGTTAACAACTAATATAAATTACGCAGATGAGCACAGACGCAGGCTTTAAAGTGGGGGAGATTAAATTCAGCAGGAAACACAGAAGATGGAAGAATTCCACAGAACAGATGTGGCAGGAAAGAAGGAAGCACCGCAGTGAACTAGCCTGGAGTTACCTACATCAACACAAAACTCATGTGCAGACACAGCACCCCTAGTTCTACGAGGGCGACGTAAAGGTGGAGGTACGCGAATGATATGAAAAGCTCCCTCGAGCACCTGCCGCTGTGGTGCACCTATAGAAAAGAGATAAAGCACCAACATCGCGCCGCAAGGATGGGGTCAAGGGAACTGGAAAGTACTGGAACAGTTTATAAGCCTTTTTGGCCTTTGACTCGACCCTATCAAAAGCCGGGTGAAACCAGAGCCCCCCAGATATGAGCAGTACTCCATACAAGGGCGGATGAGGCACTTGAATGGGTGGAAACAACTAGAGAGGAAAAAAAAAAGAGATCTCTCCAGTCTAAGCAAGAGACTCCCAGTTTCTTTGGGGGCCGCCCTAGCAGCCGTTGTGATGTGAGGTTCCAAGACATTTTTGTTTATGTTAAGGCCAGGATGTTTATATTAATCAACAGGAGAGGCAGAGAACCATCAGAAAAGAGAGATAGGAGAAGTTGGAAGGTGTCTTAGAAAAGAAGATTGTAGAAGTTGAGTTTACAAGAATTAGATTTCCACAAGGTTCAGACATTACAGGAAATTGTAGATCAGCGAATAGAATCAGGAAAGATTAAAGACGAGAGAGCGAGATTCGAAGTAAAGAGGCAAGGTGAAATGGTTGAAGAATGAAGGGTCGAGTCATCGGCATATAGTGGAATAGGGTTAGATGTGCAGGTGAGAAGATCATTAATGAAAGAAAGATAAAGGAAATGGGAGATAAAGACAGAACCACGAGGAACACAATGACAGAAAGAGAGAAAGAAGTCGCCCATCAACCGATATTGAGCGATTTAGAAAGAAAACTAAGACATAAAAGTAAAGCAAAGAGGGAGAGGCAAAGGAGGGGGCTTGGAGAGCAGTGACGCGTGCCATACTTGGTCAAATGCTTTGGATATGTCAAGCTGCCACCACGCAAGTCTCCCGTAGTTCCTAAGGGGGGAAAACCATAAATCAGTAAGATAGGAAAGTATATCGCGAGTAGACCCCGAGCGCCGAAAGCCGTACTGGCGATCGGAAGGAAGTGAATGAGATTCCAGATGACTAAGAAATGAGAGTTGAAAAGAGTTTCAAAGATCTTAGAAAGAATACAAGTGAGAGATAGAGCTATAGAACGATAGTTAGAAGGATCAGAGCGGCTTCCTTTTTTCGGAATAAGTTGGACATAGGCGATGCTTCAACACTGAGGGAAAGTGTTAGTATTGAGACATAAGAGAATATAGTTGAACGAGGGCGGGGATAGCACAGGGAAGCACACTCCCTCAAAACTCGGGGAGGAATGCCATCCGGGCCACCGGCCTTCCTAACGTTTCAGGGCCCCGATCGGGAATGTAATCACAGGCAAGGCATAGGACACCTGAGAGGAGAAGGGGGAGGATGAGGAATGCCAGAATCGTCAAGGGTTGAGTTATAGAGGAAAATGGGAGGCCGAAGAGATTGGCCTTTCAGTTGGAGAATTGGCAACAGAACCATCAGAGCGAATAAAGGGAGGAAAGGACAGATTTAAAGAAGTTGTTAGAGATGTTTTGGCAAGATGCCAGAAAGATTTGTCAGTAGGAGAACCAAAAAGGTTAGCGCACTTTCGTTGAAAGCCCGCTTTGCTCGCCGAAGAGTATCCCTGCAACGATTTCTAGCAGAATGAAAATTAGCGAAAGTGATAGGAGAACGAGAATTTTTCCACTCCCGATACGCACTGTCTCTAACCTGAATGGCCAGAGAACAAGCACGATCGAACCATGGATTATGAGGAGAGAAAGATTTAGTCGAAGAAGGAATGAACCTGCTCATCCCATCAACGATTATAAATGCTCCCACCTTATCGGCAGAAGTCGAAGCGTCACCAGAAACAAAGCAGTCATTCCATTACAATTATAGTTAGCGTAGAAGCGACGCAAGGCCCCCCAATCCGGCCCGATCAAAGTGCCAGAAAAACGGCATAGGAGGATGGGGCTGTTGGAGAGAAAGTATTAAAATTAAGAGATATATAAGGTTGTGGTCAGATTTACCGATAGGAGCGAAGGTGGTGTATTTATAAAGAGAAGGACTAGTGGTGAAACATAGGTCAAGTGTGTTCAAAAATTGGTTAGGACGATCCGGAATGTGTGTGGGTTCTTTAATTAGTTGCTCCAGATCGTTGAGAATGCTGAATGATTCGGCCTCCTCCCACCTAAATCAGTATGAGAGGACCCCAACCATTCAGTGTTGTGTACATTGAAATCCCCTAAATAGAGGACCTCAGTATTTGGATGAGAAGATATAACAGTCTCGTGAGAAGTAGTAAGATATTCAAAAAAGGCGTGAAAATCTGTTCTGTTAGGAGAACAGTAGCAGAAGCACAAGATTATTGTAGTAGAAGGAAGAAAGATTTTAAGCCACAGAACATCGAAGTTAGGAAATTCGAGATTCTCGAGACGTGTTACAGGAGTGTTTATGTTTACATAGGCACATACTCCACCCTTTAGATGGAAATTATGAAATAAGTTATAGTTGGATACATTAAACGAGTTAGAGGATGAATTCTTAGCCATCTGTGTCTCAGACAAGAGCAAAAGGTTAGAGTTAGAGAGGTGGTATTCCACGGATGCAGAATTAGAGTTTAAGCCGCGGATGTTAGTAAAGTCTATAGAGAGCCCGCGCCTGCGCAAATCTGCCATTACACACGCACACACAACCACACCAAACCAAAAACAACAAACAAAGACAAACAGACAAAAAAAAAAAAAACAGGTTAAAATTATTCACACACTAAAAACCGTAAATGTTAAAACGATAAAACCGTATTTGTAATAAATACGTAAAATATGAAAAATTTAATAAGTTTAAAACCCTCACGCACTCGTAAACCCTCACAAATTTACGAAAAAAAAATTACAATTATTCAACATAAAACTGTTATGTATAAATTAAAATAATAATTGACCAAAAACGTAGGTGCTATGTTAAAACCCGTTTAAAATAAATAAAAAAAATAGAAACACTAAAAACTTAAGTTAAAAAAGACTAAGAAAAAATATACCCTAGTACTATCTAAACTACGTATTACACAATCCTAAAAACTAACTATTGCTATCTAACATAACTAAAAAGTTTCAAAATTAAAAATTAAAACGTATATCTTATCTTTTAAAAGGATGATCAAATTCAAATATTAAATCCATAAAAGTTAAAAACAATTAAAACAGGAGAGCGTTCAATGTACAAATATACTTAGAGGCAAAATAACTAAAACATTACAAACGCCACTCAAACCATCGGAGCTCCAGTTAAGCACAACCTATCACCACACAGTCTAAACACACAATTATTCCATATATATATATATATATATATATATATATATATATATATATATATATATATATATATATATATATATTTTTCATATATATATATATATATATATATATATATATATATATATATATAGGGTGTATCATTAATATTGCGAAAAAATTCAGTATGATATTCCTTGCATAAATATAAGATAATATGTGTCAATAAACATTTCACCGAAAACACCTCGTTTCCAAGATACAAGGTGATGAAACTTATGTGGGACATATCTGATATATTCCATTGCCCGTCCCATGCCACATCTCAACCTTTAATAATAAGCACAAATATACCGTAGGAAAAGGTTACCTACCTGTTATTTACTAGTTCTGTATCTCGCTTCATTTATACATATACTAGTCCGTGTCGCGTCAAGTTCTGTGTTCAAGTGTTGCTCATATTTTTAAAATGAATTACACAAATAGTGAAATGTGCGATATGCATATTTTGTTTGGTGTACAGACGGTAATTCATTAGCAGCCATGCGTCTCTATGAAGAAATGTACCCTAATCGTGTCATCCCACATCATACTATGTTTGCACGTCTCCATCAACGTCTTAGAGAAACAGGAAGTTTTAAAAAAAAACTTACTAATAATGGAAATGGGCGACCTCACACGAGTATCAACTTCCAGATGTCGAACAGGTTCTCCAAGAACTTGAGGACAGTCCTACAACAAGTACCAGAAAGATTGCTGCAACACTACATGTAAGTTTTCAGGGTATTGAAAAATCAACTTCTGTACCCTTATCACATTCAACGAGTGCAGGCACTTGTACCAACAGATTTTCCTGCAAGAGTAGCTTTGTGTCGATGGATGCAACAGAAAATTGCAGACAATCCTCACCATTTAAGAAATATTGTTCACCGATGAGGCAAATTTTTCCAGAGACGCCATATCGAACTTCCACAACAATCACATATGGGCTGATGAGAACCAACATGCAATAGTTTTCATTGAATTTATGGGTCGGAATTGTTGGCGATCATTTGATAAGTCCATTCTTTTTACCAGCGAGGCTTACTGGAGATGTTTATCGCCAATTTCTTGAACATGACTTGCCTATACTACTGGAAGACGTCCCATTACAATTAAGATCGAAAATGTATTTCATGCACGACGGCGCTCCAGCTCATTTCAGTTTAGTTGCTCGTAACTATTTGAACACTGTATATCCACGCCGTTAGATAGGTCGAGGAGGTACACAACCTTGGCCTCCGCGGTCTCCAAACCTAAATGCATTGGATTTCTTCTTGTGGGGTCACCTGAAACATTTGGTTTATACAGCAACAGCTGAAAGTCCCGAAGAATTAAGGGCTCGCATAATCGCATCTTGTGACACAATTCGGCACACACATGGTATATTTGAACGTGTCCGCCAATCAATGCGTCGCAGAATAGAGGCCTGTATTGCCGCTGGGGGTGCTCATTTTCAACATTTGTTATAACCTTATTGCACCATTGCTTCGTACTATTTCTGTTGTATATTTTCTTCTGTGCAGTAATGTATGTATTCTTATAATTAAATAAATTGAATGAATTTGTTAATTACCTTTCCAAATTTAGTTTACTGTTTATTGTAACTTAATGTTTAAATAGGTTTCATCACCTTGTATCTTGGAAACGAGGCGTTTTTGGTGAAATGTTTATTGACACATATTATCTTATATTTATGCAAGGAATATCATACTGAATTTTTTCACAATATTAACGATACACCCTGTATATATATATATATATATATATATATATATATATATATATATATATATATATATAT